>JAZKJV010002031.1:0-296369 GCA_037367405.1 Ottelia alismoides
TGATTAGTAAATATTAGGGCTTCTCAAGTTATTTAGGTGAAACGATACCCAACTAAAACCCCTAAAATTTTGACCCGATTTCAGTACCCAATAATAAGATACTCGGGTTCGGGTACCCATTACTCATGACCCGTTTACTAACTCTGCCTTGGGGGCTGCACCATGTAGAACAAACGTGTGCCCAATGGATGGTTACACTAAGATATTAGGACCTGACGCGGTGCAACCGGTACCCTCCCCGAAAATGATCACAATCTCCTCACCGCAGTGCTGCCTTGCCACGGTGCAACCAGTAGTCTGTGGATCGCACTGACGGCAGCAGAACCCAGCCAGCCGTCCATCCATTGGTACCAGTACCTCAACAAGGCAAAACATCTCCTCGCTGACCGGTCCCACCCCAAATAGGTGACCCATCTCCTCAATCAAAATGATATTTCAAGGTTCCATCCACCGTAATAATATTTGTAATCAAATATGACATTAAATTGTTGCTTTGTTTTGTTTTTCTGCACCTTCATCAACAAATAAGCATATATTATAAAAATAATCCTTTTACTCTCTAGCATAACTAAAGATGATCAAAGGGGTCTAAGAATGGTCTTTTTTACGCTCCTATAAAAATGGCAAAATCTTCTCCCCACTTTAAGTAGGGTCGGCTACATGGATTCTTGCTGAAATCCATGTTAAAAGATCCGATAAAATCATATATTTTTATAGAATTCCTCTTTGATAGAAAAAAAAAATTATGTATAGCATTGCTCGTTATTTCTTTTTTTTTGAAGCTCTTGCTCTTTATTTCTTGTAAGACCTTTAAATTCGTATACACCTTATATAAAACATGAACCCCGAGTTTCACCTTGGCTCACTTTGTTTTGATTGTGTGCATCACTACTCTTAACTTCTTATATCATGGTCGGAAATACTTTCACACATAAAATCATTCTAGGAAATATCACAATTTCTAAGGTCTATCATAAACACCTCAACAACGGATCGATGAAGTGCATGCATCCAAGGGAAATCTTTCATTTTGGGTGCAAATTATCTGATGTCAATTCAGAGTTATCTATGCCAGTGAGAGATACCAGCAGCCATCCAGTTTCTGGCATGGTATTTGTTCCATGTTGCCAGAGTTTTGAGGCCACATTTGAGGCAGGTTGAGAAGACAATACTTCGTTCAAATTTTGCTATCCCCTTTGTAACCGATACCCAAGTCTCTATGATTCCAGCAACCACCTAAGGCCTTTCTTTCTGCGGCAGAGGTTAGCCTGAGGGGATCTGCGCCCCTTCATTTACTTGCAGGTTCTCAAAGCAAAGAGAAGTCCTTGAGTTGACCAATCTGCTTGAGGGGATTAATGCACTTTCCGTGGGTTGCAACCGTTTGGCTTAGAGGGATGGCTCCTTCTCTACTATGAGAGTGTACAAGGCCATTTCTGTCTATGCAGAGTCGCCCAGAATGATTTAAATGGGAGCTACAAGATCAGCTGGTTATCTCGCAAGTCGCTTAAGGTGAAAATTTTTATTGGCAGATTAGAAAGGGTCAACTGATGACAAAAGTGCATAAGATCAAGATTATACACACTAATGAAATTGGAAGTTGTCTAGATAGCCGAAAGTCTTGGACTATCTTTTTTTCTTCTCCAGATAATCTGGGAGTATTTGGTGCAGATTATAAGAGAGATTTGGTGACTGCTCGCCATCTACTGGAAATGCATGTCAAGCCTCCAAGCTTGATTATTTGTGGCCCCTAGCTATTCTATGGAGTGATCTGCTTATCCTGAAATGGAGAGTGTTTATACATGATCACTTTTATATAGAAAATGTAATTGAACATAGCAAGGTTCTATTAGAAACTTGGACTTTGTAATTCCTTTCTTTCCTGTTAATGGAATGATATGGACGTTCCCGATCTTGGGCCTACACATTTTTTGACTTCAAAAATAAAGAATTCCAAAAATAAAGAATATATATAAGCATATGCTTATATAATTGAGTCGGAAGTTACTCTGAGATAATATATTAACAGTGTATTATTGTATTCAGAGGGTAACCCTCGAGTAACCAACCAAATAGGCCATAGAGTCAAGGTTTCCGTGATTATTGATGAAGGTGTATCAACAGGAAATTGAACCATATCTAGATATTTCCTGCATTTCTTGCCATCAGTTAGGCGGGGTTAGGGTTACATTCTATTAGGCAGACCATCTAAGATAACTGCTCTAATACTAACGAAGTACAACCCCTTTATAGGGATTGAGTGGAAAATTACTAAATGATCTAAGTAAAATAACAAAGAATGCAATAGCTGGATACGAGATGTGGTGGCCCCAGTTCTTCCCCCATTTAAGGCTACAGACCTAGCTTCGTTCACTGAGTCTGTTGAGGAAACAATAATAAAAAAAATATAGGAAAATAAAAAAAGGCATCATTATCTTTATCATTTCATTAAAGAAATAAAATAACTAATCTACGATAATTGCTCTAATACCAGAGAATGGTTCCTCTTTATACCTATAGAGGGCGGAAAATAATACAAGGACCCAAATAGAAGAAAGGATGATAAATTAATACAAGAAAATAATAAATTCTTTGGCATCTCGTAAAAGAGAAGCAAAAATGGGGAAATAATGAAAAATATAGAAGATTCCCCCAAAAGTACCATCAACACCAACGTAGCTTTTGGGGGAAATTGCAAATCAATCCCTAAAACTCAAAATGTTTTAATAAGGCCGAATCTAGGGCAATAACAATTGTTGATGATCCAAGGGGTTGCTGACTAGTCAGAAGATGTGTTCTTTAAAGTTGGGGAGAACAAAGCATCCCACGATCTAATCAAATTTTTTAAAAATATTTTTTTATCAAATGGTGAGACTTTCAGAAACATTCCTTTGAAAAATTTGACTTTTTTTATCTAGTGGCATGCATTTCAATAGGTCAGTAACCCATGAAGGTCCTAACAAGGTTTTGAAAACAGGGCTTAAGACGTCGAGGCTTTGGCTTTAAGCAACTCAAAGTGAGTGAGGTGCCTCACAAACATGAGGCAGAATTAAGGCATTGAGGTGCTCTTGAGGCGTCGCCTAATTTATATTGTGGTGTGTGCCTTACACGTGACATTTACGTAGGTTTTCACTTCCACCGATTTTGGTTTTCTCATCCACCATTCTTTTCAAGTCCGTAGAGACTCCAAAGTTGATCGTCGATCGTTAGTTGCCCCATCATCCTTTCAGCACTTGCTGTCTCGAGCAACTTCACCAACTACCAAAGCCCCTCCATCGCTCTTTCATCGATCGCACATTTTCTTGCCTATTGCCTCAAGCAGCATCACCAAGTGCCAATGTCCCTTCATGGCATGAATGAACATACTTGATACAAAACATGTTGAAAATTTTCCTAACAAGTGGTTTTATCCACAGGCTTGTACCTTTTTCACTATTCAAATAAAGGTGGCATGGACTCATGACTAGGGATGCAGTTAGATAAAGAATGTCTCTGTTGAGATATTTTCTATCTTTTATCTCTTTGATGTATTTTTAATTCTTTCCATCTTCATTACGTAATATATCCAACGAGACTCTCCTCTATATAAGAGAATCATAGGGCCTCGCGAAAATGCAATTCATTATTTTCCCTCAACATGGTATCCGAGTGACGCGAAAATGCAATTCATTATTTTCCCTCAACATGGTATCCGAGTGATGATCCTAGACTGGAGATATCGTACCCTACTATGCCTAGACCCCACCCACAGCCTCCTTCGTGTCGCACGTCGCCGCCTCTCCTTCAGAGGCAGCCCATCGGCACTGCGAGTAGCCCAGCGTGCCTCCACGCCTCCGTGCGGCTGCAGAGGGCCCCATCGCACCGCCGCCAGCATGTTGTTGCGCGTTGTAGCGCCTCCTTGCGCGACTCCGGACGTTGCCAACGGCCCTCGTGATGGTTTTCTATCCTCTCCGTTACCAAACTGCACTCTAAAACAGTCTAATTTTGACCGGAAAATGAGATTTCAGACCTATAAATTTCATTTTTCGGCCCTAGCACGGCTTGAGGAGTAACAAGGATGGTTGTATGAGTCTACACATACAACCAATCCTTCATATGATCGTGTAGACTTGCTCGATTTGGTCTACTTCCCGAGGAGAGTTCTGTTTTTCAGCCTTTTTTCATCATGTCAGAAAATAAGGGTGATGTATTATCTTCGTCTGGTGCCTCCAAGGGCCCGGCTCCCATCGTGAAGATGGTTGGGACCAACTATGAGTTGTGGTCTATGTAGTTTCTGATCCTTATGCAGTGCAACAACAAGAAGCACATTCTGACAAAGCCAGAGCCGATAGACAAGACTAGGGACAATGCTTCGTGGAAGCAAGATGATGTGTATGCGCATCTTTGGCTATCTGGGACCCTCAACACAGAGATAACCAATGAAATTGTGATCCAGCCAACTGCCAAGGTGAAGTGGGATATTCTGGTATCCACTTACGCCCAAGCGAAGAATGAGACCAAGATTCTTCAGCTTCAGTTTGACATATAAAGGGCAAAGCAGAATGGTCGTACACTGCACACGTTCTACTCCTCCCTTCATGACATGTTCGAGAAGCCTCACAACTTCATGTTGATTATGACCTCCACAGAGCAGCAGATGGCATACAGGAACTTCACGATAGGTGGAGTTTTCTTGGTTGCGCTTGACCCAGAGTATGTGGCAGCATGAGCACAACTCCTTACTGGGACGACCATACCTCCCATGGAGTAGGCTTACCGTCGTCTCAGCAGGCTTCTTATTCCACCTGATGCCACCACACAACCTTCCTCCGTGATGATTGCTTCTTTGAAGTTCTACTCAGTTCAGAGGGTGTAGTCCCCTTAACAGAGGTGGTGCACGTCAGTGTGGTCCCTGCACCTACTATCATCATCCAGGACACTTTGAGAACACATGTTATCAGAAGAATGGATACCCCGCATCTGCTCAAGTGGCAGAGTAGATTGAGCCTTCAGACACTACAACTCCTCAGGCAGATCCACGCAATGTTGTAAAAGTCACCCGACTAGCCCGACTAGTAGATCCGACTAGTCTAGTCAATGGGGTGGCCGACCGAGTACCGACTAATTCTGACTAGGTCCACTAGTCAATCATTTTTTGCTTAGAGATACCATATTTTCTTACTTTTTTAAAAGCGAACTTATTCTAATATGCTTAATGTTTATTTAAATTCAATAAATTCTTTTGATTCATTATGAGTAAATATGTATATAAATCTATGTAAATATGTTATAATATATGTATAAAAATGACTTATATATTTAAAAAATGTAAGCCGATTAAAGTTCGACTAAATCCGATTAATCACCCGACTACCGATTTATCCTTAGTCAGTGACCCGACCGACCGAGTACCGACTACCGACTTTTGCAACCTTGGATCCACGACTTGAATACATTGTCTCTCGTATATGGGAGATCATGACTCACGTGGTCGACACTATCACTACAAGATCCACAAATACTGCAGTGTAGCTAGGGTCACTTCGAACTCCTCGGGTATCGCATATGCTTTTACCGGTTGTTGCATATGATAGAGTGAATCAAGGACTCTGATGCTTCTCACCATCTATGTGGAGACATAGCCCAAATCAGGTTTTACAGGTCTATACCCCTTGGAAGATGGGTTGTCATTGCAAATGAGATTCACTTACCCATCACAGAACAGGGGGTGCATTTGACGTCGTCCATGCGTCTACATAATGTTTTTATGCTCCTGATTTTCGGATGAACTTACTTTCTATTAGTCAGATTACAAAGGATCCACACCGTTTCTATATGGTTGTTGATGACTATTGTAGACTTTCTTGGATTTTCTTGTTAAAGAATAAGTTTAAGGCAGGGTCTATCATTGAATCATTAATAAGAATATTTTTCTGCTATTGGCAAGTACTTGCATTCTAATAATGCCTTAGAGTTTTGTACTTCACAATTATCCGAGTTTCTCAGGTCACTTGGCATTGTACACCAGACCTCGTGTGCATATACATCTCAACAGAACGATGTTGTCGAACGCAAACATCGTCATTTACTCAATATGACCAGAACCCTTCTAATTCAGAGTTGTGCTCCTCATTTTTATTGGGGTGATTGGTACTCAATTCCCGCTACTTAGTAAACTGTATGTCATCCTTTGTTTGGGGAGAAAATGCACCTTTCTCAATTGTGTTTTTCGAGAATGATATGTTCTCCCTTCCTCCATGTGTGTTTGGATTTGTGACCTTTGTTCACAATCTTTCGCCTGATCGGGACAAGCTATCTCCCAGAGCTGTCAAGCGTGTCTGTGTTGGCTACTCTCGTACCCAGAAAGGGTATCATTGCTTTGATCCGCTTCAGAGAAAGTGTTGATCTTACATTCTTTGAGTCGATTATGTATTTCTCTCCTACAGGTGACAGACTGACCCGATTTAACTCTAATGGGGAGGTCTACATGCCTTTGCCTCCTACAGCTCTATCACTTCATACACCTGCTCTACCACATCCACCTCCCTTGCTGCCACCTCAAACACCACCTCATTTGGCTGCCCCTGGACTACCACCCACCTTGACTCAATTTTTACCACGTGTGTTTACTCGCAGGTCTTGCTCTGTTCTCCCTGCTCACATATTTTCACCATCATCCAACAAGCCTCTGGAATGTAATGAGTACATTGTTTCAATTGATGGCACTATCGAGCTGTCAATGTAGCAGGATTCCTTACAGGATGAGCAGGTACCCTCTTAAGGGGGAAACTTACAGATTCAGGAGATTGAAGATGATCTCGATGTGCCTATTACTCTGCGAAAGCAGAGATGTACTTGTGCTCTGTATCCTCTTGCAACCCAAGTTTCTTTGAGCAGACTTCCAAAGGATTTCAAGAGATTTATCGTGGCATTGTCAGCCGTGGAGATACCACGGATGTATCAGAGGCCATTCAGGACAGTTAGTGGATACATAATATGAAGCACCATCATATATATCCTTTATAAGGTTAATCTATAGGACAAGTACTTGTCCCTTATCCAAAACTCTCCACAATATCTCATGTGGGATCGAATCATAAGCCTTCTCCAAATCAACAAAAATTATATAGAGGTTCTTTTTAGCTATATAAATCTCAGTTGCTCTCCTCAACAAGTGGATAGCTTCTATAGTTGATCGACTTGACATGAATCTGGATTGATTTTCAGTTACTTTAGAAACTTGCCTCAACCTTCTTTCGACACGTTCCCAATTTTTTATAGTATGACTCATCAGTTTGATACCCCTGTAATTCGAACAATTTTGAATGTCTCCTTTATTCTTATAAAGAGGCATCACAATACTTCTCCATTCTTCAAGCATTTTCTTGCTTCGCCAAATAACATTGAATAATCTGTGAGCCAAGTCAAACCCCGTTCACCTAGAATTCTCCAATCTTCTATAGGAATATCATTAGGTCCTTTCCCTTTCTCATGTTTCATAACATTTAAAGCCTCATCTACTTTCTTTCTTTGTATCTGTCTATAACTTGCAAGATTCAGGTAGCATTCACTACGAGCACGATCTCCTAAAGTAACCTATTTATTCCTTTCCCCAATGAAAAGCTTATGGAAAAACTGCTTCCATAGTCCTATATTCTTTTGAGTAACAAGCACGTGTCTTTCCTCATCCTTGATGCATCTCATTTGAGAAAGATCTTTCTTTGGTATTTCTTTCTCTTGCTTTGTCCAACCTGAATATATCCTTCTGACCCTCCTTCGAGTACAGCTTTTTATACAAAACTCATAAGCTTTCGATTTAGCTTCACTTGCAACCTTCTTTGCTTCCTTCTTCATAGGGCATCAATATATAAAAACCCAAGAGTCTAGCGTATTTGCCTATCTAATTTTTTCGTATGATTCTTTATGCCTATTAGTAAAAACAGTGCATGCAGTTTGCTATTTTTTAATCTTATAATTGGAAATGTGAAGTGGTTCTTACTCGATTTGTTGTCTCTTGGATGGCTTATGTCTAGAGTTCGCATGAACATATTTGTCTCTATCTTTTTGTAGAGGTTGGATGTAACTATCATTAAAAGTAATATTATGTAAGATGAATTGTGCTATAATGCCATTAATACCTATTATGATCATGTCATTAGATTGTTCTAGTATGGATCTTATCGTTCTTATCTTATTAATCGGTTAGTAACGTGTGAGTTTGTGGCAATGTGGATGGCTACATCTCCGGTGAACTTGCTTAAAATAGCGACTCAGCGTTTTATGTGCCACCAAGATCAAGTGTTCCTGCATGGCAATTCGAGTACCTTTTGAATCGTGTCGATCTGAACACAGTTAATTGCATGATGTGCAAGAAGGTGGTGAAAAGAGAGGTTTACAAGTTCAAGTAACATCTAGCACACCGAAAAGGCGGTGTGACTGCATGTCCCAAGGTAGACAAAGAGACGACGAAGAAGAACATATCGTACATTGGATATAGAGTTCGCCCCAAGTTTTTAGAACACTAAATAACTTATAAATATACTCTCAGATCACACATATCGATCATCTATCCCTTATATCGCACATATCGGCCATAATGAACATATCACTTCTGTTAATTGTTGACCTATAGATATTGGAAATGGAGTTCGTCTAGATTCTTAGAACACTAAATAACTTACAAATATACTTTTAGATCACACATATCGATCATCTATGACTCTTATATCGCATATATCGGTCATATCGAACATATCGATGTTATTGTTGATTGCTAACTTGTGGATATTGAAAATAGTGTTCATCCAAGTTCTTATAACATTAAATAACTTACAACCATACACTTATATCACATATATCGATCATCTATGACCCTTATATTGCATATATCTGTCATATTGAGCATATCATTGTTAATGTTGATTGTTGACTTATAGATATTGGAAATAGAGTCCATACACGACTTATATCGCATCACATATTATGTATAAACAATATGTTTGAGTTATTTTTGGAACCAAATAAATAAAGAGCATAATAGCATTTTTTTAAAAAGACAATTCATAATAATATTTTCGAAGGGGAAGAAGATGAATAAAAATCGATTGGACACCTCCAAGTTGAAAAACCATTGTATGCACCCCCAGTCGCACCATAACCTACCAAACAGGGGTCTCGCTGCCAGATTAGCGAGCCTCGGGGGCTAAGGGGCCCAGCCGCCCAGGTTGGTCCCCCCTTGCGGGGTGCGGGGGCAACGTCTCCGGTCGAAACAATATATATATATATATAAGATGTCTTTTAATACAAGCAGTAGCAAAATAAGTAGTGAAATCAGGATTTCAACGATATTATTCAATCGGCGAGATTTCAATGATATCGGTCGATATCCGAGATTGTTTGTATTGAATCCAACCATTTTTGACTGATAGGGCGATATATCGTCGATATACCGACCATATCGCCGATATCCTGGTAAATGGATATACATCTTGATATCGATATCCCCTTCCTCTCAATTCTGATAATGGCATTCTACGGGATGAACAACCAGAAAGCCGTCGAAGTTGATCAAATGCGAGATGAGATTGATATCACTGGAGTTGTTGCATCAGCAAAAATAACATGATCATCCGATTCCTTGAAGAAAAACGTTGTAATAGAAGGTTCATGACATCAGATAACCATAAAAGATGCATTCTCCAAGGATCATCGAGAAAGGGTTGCCTCCAATATATGCAATTGGGCATATACATCGGCAATTCCTTTCAATGCATTAACCACAAAGCCCTTCATGCAGATGGTGGAGTCAATTGAGAAGTATGGTCCCGGTCTAAGATTCCTACGAGATATGAGATCAGTGATCCATTTCTAAAAAAGACAGTGAAGAAAATATCCAATAACTTGCAATGCCATCGAGATACATGGAAATCAACGGGATGCTCTCTAATGACTGATGTGTAAATGAACATAAGATGAAGGAACATTACGAACTTTTGTGTTAATTGCACCTTAGATACTTCATTTTTAAAATAAATAGATGCCTCCAATGGGACACACATTGAAAAGTACACCTTCTCAGTTGGTGGATGAGTGCATGAATGAAGTTAGAGTGGAAAATGTAGTTCAGATTGTTGTTGATAGTGCTTCGATCAATGTAGCAGAAGGAAGATCGTTTCTTACAAAATATCTACAGATATGGTAGATTTCACGTGCCGAGCATTCTATTAATCTTGCTTTGGATGAGATAAGCAACGAGTTGAAGGTGATAAGTGCAACTACAAAGACAAATAGGTTCACGGTTTTCAGTTGCGCTCACACCAAAACTCTGAGTTTGATGTGTAAGTTAACAAACAGAAGGGCATTCATAGACAAGGATAAACAAGGTTTGCAACTACTTTCCTCATGCTTGAAAGTCTTTATGAGAAAAGAGACGAGATGAGGTTGATGTTTTCCTCAAGTGAGTGGAGGAACTGCAAATGGTGGAAGACCAAAAAGGGAGAAGCTGTGAGTTCCATAGTCTCCAGCACTACTTTCTGGAATCACACCGCATATACTATCCTCAATTTTACGCCTTTGGTTCGTTTATTGCATGTGGTTGATGCAAAACGACATCCATCCATGGACTTTTTCTATGGAGGGTTTGAAGAGGCCAAGCGAGAGATAATGACCATCTTACAATGGCATGGAGGCATCTTATAATTTTTGTGGACGTTGTTACCTCCAAAGGCCATAGGAAGGCTCGATATTTCATTGCATCTAGGTGCTTATTTTTTGAACCCGTACTTCTTCTACACAGAGTTTGGTAGTGATCCAAATATGTTGTGAGAAGAGGTTTTACGGATTGCATCAACGATTTTATCCAGATTGGGGTATACAAAATGCCATCACCATTAAGGAGCTTCCTCGGGGATTGTTTGGCAACCATTAACCATGAGACAACAGTCGAGAAATGAAGAGAATTACGATCAAGGTATATCGATCATTGTTTTCAATTCATGTCATACGAATCATCTTTTATTTTATTGACTTAACCAAATCTTTAGTCCAATAGCTAATTGGTGATATAATCATGAAGTTGAAACATCATATTTAAAAGTCATGGCCATCAGGATCATGAGCTTGATGTCTTCATCCTCTGGATGTGAACATAACCAGAGTACATTCGACTCGGTAGTGACTTTAATGTCCCATCCAATTTGAATACTAACATCAGATTGGTAATTGATATAAATATGCAATTTTACTTATATGCTTGCTTTCAGATCTATAACAAGAAAAGAAGCATGTTGGAGATAAAGAGGCTGAATGATCTTGTGTATGTCGGCTTGAGAAAGAAAGATATCCTCTTTCTTCTCGTGATCATACATACTTGGGTGAACGGACTAGGGATCTCAAAGTACAAGCTCAAGATGAGAAGGTTTTTCAAGGTTCCGGATTGACTTCGGGTATTGTAGCACATATTACTGGTGTCGAAGAGAATTTGGAATCGAAAAGAAGTCAAAGAGGTGAACATGGAAAGGAAGCTTCATCTTCAAGCTCAAATGATGTGCCGATGAATGAGGAATTACATCTTGAAGACATAGAAGAAGAAAACAATGATGAAGAAGACGAATATCGTGTTTTAGATGATGAGATTAATGATGATGATGAATGATCACTAGCTACTAGATTTATTTTTGTTAAGCATATTCATGTTTTGATATGTCATAATTGCTTTTAAACATTAGCTCGAGCAATGTAGCAAACATTTTGTTCTTAACTTGATTGTTTTTTCTTCTTTTGCTACAATTGCTTCTTTTATTTAATTTTTACAAGGTTGAAAATTTTTAAATATACGAGAATACATGTATAAAAATTGATTTATATATTTAAAATGATTATAAATTCAAAACCGACTAATTATGATTAGTTGATCGGTTGTTGATTAATCCTTAGTCAATGACTTTACCAACCGACTATCGACTGCCGACTTTTGCAACCTTGATTTCAAATGTAGGAAGAAAAATTCATATCTATATATTAGTTAATTATATGTATGCAAATTATTCCATTTATCACATTACTTTATTTCTCTTTTATTTTACTACAAATTCGATTTACTCATATATTAATTACATCTTTGTAAAAATATGCTTTTCCAACTAAGTGTTAAGGATGCATTTATTACCCATAAGATATTCATTTAGAAAATATATTATTCATAGGATAATCCATACACATCGGTTAAATGTTTGTATATGTATCATGATTAATTGATACCATATTTATATGCACATTTAAGGATATATGTTTACTTATCTTCAATATCTGCAAGATATATGTTTTATTATTTCTACTCATATTTTTAATTTATATGTTCCATATTCGTGCCCAAATTTTTAATTAATAAGGATATCGAAACACCTAATATGTATTTGTCAGCTTGCATCCTACTCATGGCCAAGGCTCTTAAAAAATAATAGGTTGAATAAGATAATTTCCTTGGAATCGAGGTGAGGCATGAAATATCGTCAATATATCGATGAGATGAAGATAGAGATATCCATATGTATCTCTTTTTCTAGAATATCAACTGATATCCCACGAGATATCGACAATATATCAACATATGACTCAAAATTTATGGGTTTCAGCATACACTTTCTTGTATAGTGATCGATATCTTTGCTATTTGTGTATATCAATGATACTACCCATGTCAGCTCAATTTCACTAGTTATTTAACTGCTCCCGATATTAAAACCCATAATGATTTATATATTTTGTTTCGGGTGGGAGGCGCTGCCACCACACCTCCACAACAGGAGCGTACATGCTCCACCTAGACCCCCTCTCTCCCAAGCTTGTTGTAAGTTACGGTGCGACAAGGGAGATGCATACGACAGTTCTTCAACTTGGGGGGTTTCGCACCCTCTTTTGGCAATGAAGATGAGATAGCTCAAACATATCAAGTTAGAATCACATGTCCAGAATATACTCCAATTGGTATTAGTAACGAACTAGTAATATAGTGATATCGAAACACAAACTCATGACATACTCCAATGGGTATTGATTTTCCTTGCTTTAGTCCGAAAAGTTTTGTTTTTTATGATTATCTACTTGTTTGTTTAATTTTTGATATAGCTCAACATTTTACTTATGCATAATATGTGATCTAATTTAAAATTATATGCTAAATACGTCTTTTATCTTTTTAAGTCTTGATTTGAATTTCATCATTTCCTTTGTAATACCTTTCAGCAGTCAACAATCAGTAGTAGTCAGTATTGACAACCATCAATATGTGTGATATAATGTGTATTGGTGTGTTAAATACACATCATTCTTGCATATAATTACATATATGTTATTTATTATTTTAAGAACTAGGATAATCTTAATTCGCAAAAAAATCAGTGTTGCGACATTTTCGAGATTTCCAATAATATCGTCGATAGGTATATCCCTGATGATCAATACGATATAGATATCTCAAACCTTGCATAAACTCAATGCGGTTGAGACATTAGCCTCATCATTCTTCCAAAATATACATAATTTAGCTAAAAACATTATTAAAATTAAGAAAATTATATATAACACATCTCTGTACATAAAAAACAATTAAAGGATTGTTAGTATAATACATCAACGCAATAAGGAGCAAATGTCATTGCTAGTGCTATATTAAAACACATGACAAACTAATTATTAAAAGACATAATAAATTTTTATTTTTAATTTTTAAAAGAAACAAAATTCTTCTAACTCTAGTACTGAAATATACATACGCGTATGTGTTTGTGTATTATGATCATTCATTTGAGGTCCTCAATTGTATGTATCACTGTTGTAAAAGTCGGCCGAATAGGGTGACTAGTCGTTCGACTAGTCGAGTTGAGGGGGTAGCCGACTCGACTAGGTCTAGTCAGCCAATAGTCAGTCAACCCGACTAATTGGGCCGACTAGTCGGCTGGCTACTCGGCTGACTTTTACATAAAGATTTTTCTAATTTTTATTTTTTGCTTTTTTAAAAGCAAAGTTATTCTAATATGCTTAATGTTATATATAAAGTTAATTATTTCTTTTGTTTCAATATGATAGTATAGAAAATGTACAAGTCTATGCAAACATATAAGAATATATGTAAAAAAAATTAGTTATATATTTAAAATAATTAAAAAAATTCAGAACTGACTAATGATCGACTAAATCCGATTAGTCGCCCGACTGACGGATAATCCTTAGTCAGTGACCGAGTACCGACTACCGATTTCTGCAATCTTGGTACGTATAAGCATCTAAGAGTAATATTCCTAATACTAACCACTTTTCTATTCAGTTCCATAGCATACCTAAGTCATCAATTCTATGTACATGCATTTAACAACTCTAATACTCATTTACAAACAAAATCGGGTACATGGGCTCAAAGTAACAAAGTTGGCTGAAGTGCAATGCTAGAGGCGTCACTGGTTGAAACTGGATGCCTTTGAGGAGGCAGAGCCAACATAGCATTTGTTCAAGCGGAGGGTTTGAGAGTTTCATCCGATGGGTGGAATATTTCAAGCAATTGAGATGCCCTAAGGTTTGTAAAAAATAAAGGGGAAACAAGATGATTTTCCTAGATCTAAGGCGAGGCATAATCTCGATGCAGTTGAGGTGTAAGCCTCAAATTTTCCCAAACAAACTATGTCATTTAACCAAAAATATTGCATCAGAAAAGTATATTATAACACAAATCTCCACATATATAAAGCAAATAAAGAATGTTTAACGCAATTTGTCATTGTTACATCCTCATGGAGGATCAAATGTGATTGCTAATGTTGGAGGATCAAATGTTATTGCTAGTGTTAGAAGAAAAGTTGAGAAATAATTATTACAAAACATAATAAGTGCTAGAAGAAAAGATGCTAGTGCTAATATATATAGTTGATGACAATTCTGGCTTTTTCGAAAATGAAGGCATGCATGGGAAACTTTAAAATGTCTTCTAACATAAAGTCAATGCAGTGTGTTGCACAGAGTCAAATATAATTGTTTTCTCCTATCCATCAATAATTTTCCAATCGCCTTGTAGTTCGTGGCATTATCAGTTATAACCATGGCTCGAAATTTTCATAAAATTTTCATTTCCCCAAGTTAGCGAAATCGAAACTGCAACATCAAAATTTGGCAGCGCTTCTTTGCATTTTCATGATTTTAACCGAAATGGGCAAAATATCGACGACATGTTGTCGATATTTCGATTTCCCCAAGTCATTGATATGCAAGCAAAATCGACATTAAGGCCTTGGTTATAACGTGTATAACATTGCCTTTACCAACCTCCTTCACTACTTCATCAAACAAGGAAAAGAGTAATTGTACACTTTTTATTTTGTATGATGCATCTACAAACTTCAAGAATCAAACCCTTGTTTGTATTTTCCCTTATCATGGCCAAAACCCAACCGTGGGCATAAAAGTTGTTGCTGGCCTTTTTGGCTTATTTGAAAATAGAGGATGCATTCATAGGCAATTTCAAAATAGCTTTTAACATCAAGTCAAGGTAATACGATACACTGAGTCCAATATAATTGTTTTTCTTATCTCCATCAATAATTTTCCACCCGCTTTGTAATTCAAGGCACCATCAGTCGTAACTTGAATAGCATTGCCTTCACCAACCTCCTTAACTATCTCATCAAGAAGGGGTAAAGTAATAATGCACTCTTTATATTGTCAGATGCATCAACGGACTTTAAAAACTAAAGTCCCTTTAGATTATTTACCAAAAAAATGATAAGTTGACAACCCTTTGTGTTCGTCCAACCATTAGACATTATGTTGCAGTGTGTGTGTCTCTGCCCATGAGGTTTTTGCCTCATCCATCAGATTACCAATGGTCATCACTTCATCCTTCAGTCTTCAAGTTCTCAACTCGTAATCCGATGGAGGATATAATCCCCTCCCAAATGCACCAATGTCATGAACCATGGTCTATGCACCAATGTCATGAACCATGGTCTAGAATAGTCAATGCGTTTCATATTGTCATGTTCATTACTTTTATGAATATCCTGCACTTAATAAGCACCGACTTTGCATAGTTCTTCCATTTTTTCTATTGTTCTTCTATTCTTATCTTCATTCCTTGCTAATAAACAATTCATTTCATTTAAAACTTCAACAAGGACCAGTGTGCATCCTCTAATATAATTTTTTGGTTTTTGTAAAGCGATGCTTGAATCTCGCATAACCATCGGTAATCCTCTTACTACAAAAATCACATCGTACATAGACATAACTAATGGCCTTTTGACTTCCATTTGGATTTCAACACAATATTTCCATCCAGGAACGCATCAACCTCCTTCAACATCTTTTGTGCATCTCTTGTTTGCTTTCGACATTTTTTAAATTCATTGCACAAGTACATATGTAAAAATAAATAAACTCCATTAAATAAGGCCAATTGATTGTCTTAAAAAATAATTTTTTTAACAAATCAACATTCAACTATTCAATTAACAACTTTAAGCAAAAAAAAATGACAACTGACCTAAAAGTTCAAGGAACAATCATGACAATTAACCATTGTTTTAAGTCTTAATTTTTCAACTATTAGGCTTACACTTAACAAACATGAGTAGATTTTTGTTAGGAGGCAATGAAGGATGTAGTAAGAAGGTGATGGTCGTAACTGGTTGCTGTAAGGAAACAACGGTGACTGGTGCCTAAAGGAGGCTATGATACTTTGAGGAGGCAATGCCAATGCCGAAAAGAGGAGGCGTCTGAAAGGATCGCGTTTTTTCTTGTTTAACAATGGGGGGAAACCTTCTTAATAGACGACCCACATTAACCAGAACAAATCCGCTAGCGCCTCAGGACCACCTCCATTCAAGATTGCCTCGCAACGCCTCGGAGCGTCGAGGCGCTTACCTCATAGAACATGATTGAGGTGCACATATCGAGGCTAGCTCAGCCCACCTTGCATTGAGTTGTACGCTTCGAATGCTTCAAGGCATGTTTTTACATATCATGATTCTAACAGGTACACATCCAACATTGGTTGCAAAACTCACTATCTAGACAAAGGTTGCCACTACACAATCAATGTGCTCGGGGTTGTCTAGGGAGAGTAAGCACACACCCCACGAAAGCTCGAGGAGAATGCCCAATCTTGTTATCTAGTATGTATGCTTGCTTAGGGCAATCTATTAGTATAAGTATGTTATATAAATTCCCACAGGATTAGGGGTATTTTGTAACCCATGTACTAATGCTTTTCCACTATATTGAGAGAAATCCATCGGTCGCCGAGAACATAGCCAATTCTAGGCGAACCTCATATATATTGCATCATTTGCGGTCTACTTCCTCTCAGTGCATATTAATTTAGGGCAAATATGGGCCCTATGCAAACACTTTGAGCCCAAAAATGCCTAATAAAATGCCCCACACCTTAGTTCCTTGGACTGCTTCGTTCGATGAGGCGCATCACCTTGATAATGGAGCTTGATGCATGCGCCTTGAGTATAAATATGGTCAATGTTGTAAAAGTCGGCCGACTAGTCGAGTCAAGGGGGTAACCAGCTCGACTAGGCCTAGTTGGCCATTAGTCGATCAACCGACTAATCAAATCGTCTATTCGACCGATTTTTACATAGAGGTTTTTTATTGTTTAATTTTTTTGCTTTTTTTAAAAGCAAATTTATTCTAATATGCTTAATGTTATATTTAAAGTCAATTACTTCTTTTATTTCATTATGATAGTATAGAAAGTGTACAAATCTATACAAATATATAAGAATATATGTATAAAAAATGATTTATATATTTAAAATAACTAAAAAAATTCAAAACTAACTAATGGCCAACTAAATCCGATTAGTCACCAGATTGTCGATTAATCCTTAGTCAGTGACCCACCCGATCGAGAACCGACTACCGAATTTTGCAACCTTGAATATGGTTGCCTCACCTCATTGCCTCACAGAAGGATGAGTTTTAAATACCATACTCATGGCCCAGCCTCGATTATTTGTCTCGCTTACAGAAAAAAACATATATTGTTTGAGGAAATTACTTTTCTACATAGCAATAGAGTTGTGTGGAAACTGCAAGACACCTTATTTCATTATTTCATGTGTTTATACTTGCATGTCTTTTATTATTGTGTTTTATGCAGGATAAAGTAATGAATGATCGACCATATTAAAACTTTTAAAGAATAGTATCATTATGCACACTGTGTTGATAACTGATATACTACAGTAAGGGATGAAGGTATTTGGTGCTTAATATTCAGCATTTTGCACCAGATATAAGGACAGGAAAAAATCCATAGATCTAAGCAGAGCACTGCTTTACCCCTTGAACACACCGTAATTTGATGATGGGCTTATGGAATTTAAAGGGTCCAATGTGGGTTGAGATATTCCAATCCCTTCCCGTTTTTTATAAGCAGATACCTACATTCGAGTAGATCATAAATATATAATCATTAAATTTCATATAGAGGATGACAAGTGTTATTTTCAAATGACCATTTAATGATTCATGATCCACACATCGCACTTGGCATTTCTAAAATGACACAAAATCTAAGAAAGATGGTGGGGACTAATGGAAGGAAAGATCAAATCTTGCACGAAACTATAGTGTGAAAGTTGAGTTAGAGAGGGAAAACTCGAAAGGATACAAGTATTTGAAGTACAACTTTAGCGAGGAGATCATCACCAACGGTGTTGCTAGATCGAAGAATCATTTGGTCAAAAGCCGCAAGAGTGGTAAAGATTTCTCATATGTAATAATCAAAGTCGAGAATGAAACAAATGCTTACTTGGCCACAAAGGATGCGGAAAAAAGATTATATGAAGAGAAGGAAAAGATCCATCAAGTGGGATCATACATATAACAAGGAACATATGCTTTTTCAGAAAGAAAAAAAGGACATCCACCAATAGGTATGTGCCCAAAAACTTCACCATTAATTCACAAAGTTACAAGTACAGGGTTATGAAAAGCCAGAAATTATTACAAAGATAAAGCTTCCGCTAGCGCCTTAGCATGCGCAATTACATTTTCACCATAAAAGCATTCTAGACGAAAGAGCACCTTAATTCTTGACATCCATAAGGCCCACACAACAGCCACAATTCCGGTTATTTCCTCTCACATGCCCTGCCGAGCGAATCCAAAAAATCACCAAAAATTGGATGCACAGAACATTTCAATCATCAAGTTGTCAATACTCGTCACAGAACCCACACAAGGAAGAGGTTCACATCTTCAATGTTTTCTAAACATATGCTACATGTTATGATCGCTCCCTGAAAAAAGTGCATGCCCCCCCACCATCAACCGAACATGCCTTGATAGCCATAAAAACACCTTCACTCACACAAGTAACTTCCAATGTCACAGCCTCCTACAATCCGCTCGGCAACCTCTAGGATCAAAAGGGATTGATCCCATCAGAGACTCATATGGCTTATTGATAGAGAACCTATAGTCATACAAGCACCAAAAATCTCATCCTCGTGAAGGGCCCTTCTGCTCCTCCAAACTCTCCAACAATGTCATAAGATTGCACGTTCGTTGAACTGACAGGTCAGAGTGAAAAGCTAGGAAGAAGGAAGCATTGTCCCACGTACCTGTCGTTGTAGTATTTGGATTAACTGTCGATGCCATCAGATGGGGAAATCTCAATCTGAGCACACAGCTTTCCGTTTAGTCATCATGCCAGAATCGAAATCCTCTCCCATTACTTAAGATTGACAGCAGCAACAAACGCACATTCTGCAAAACCGTAGCAAATCTCCCTCCAGAAATGAGAAAAGACAAGCTCCCCATGATCCGGCAAAGAAGAACACACAGATGTTTTAAATCAAAGTCCACAACATACTATCATAATCTCCCTAAATTTTAGATATCAATTTGCACATTAAAACCGTGTCCATCTCTTCTAAGATACGAACTCTGAGGCCCCCATCATCCTTGGACAATGTAATCGTTCTCCAATCAACCAGGGCCAGCCGACTGGAGTCACAAAATGGTGACCAAATGAATCATCTCATTATGCTTTCAAGCCTCTTCCGGATGCCAATGGGAAAAATTCTAGAAGAGAGGAAAAAAACAAGAATAACCGACAAGGCCAACTTCAGCAACACTAGCATGTCACCTCGAGACAAGAACGTGAACCTCTAGCCAATAAGGCTCTTCTCTATCTTCTCAACTAAAGGTAACCAGCATTGCAAGGGTAAACTTGCACGTGTGGATCTCACATAAGTTACTTTCCCCTTCACTCAAGCCAAAAGTCACAAACTCTAAGTTGGCTTAGTTAAGCCTCAAACATGAAACCACACCAAATAGATTTAGAACCATAGACATACCCATCTAATTCTCTAAACCACCTTCTGTGAAAAGAATTGTACCGTCAGCATACCAAAGAATAGATGAAGATAACTCAGTCCTCGAATAGCCACAGCAAAAACCACTCGTCACCATGCAATCAACCACGACTGGCAAAACATCTGCCAACATGACAAACAATGGGACCAAAGGGCACCCCTGACGGATCCCTCGCTAAAGCTGGAAAAAGCCTCCCCTAGGTTGACCGTTGAGCAAGACACGTATGACAATGTCGTAATATACCGTTGCATCCAACGAAATCTAAGTGTCGGTAAAGCATCTTTGGTGCATCAAAGCCCAGAGGAAATGTCATTCAACGCGGTCATAAGCCTTGGAAAAATCAAAATTCCACAAAACTCCCCGAGTCTTCTTCATCCTCCTATTGGCCACAACTTATTGTTGCCATTACCACATTGTTCATCATCTGCCTCTGAAAAAGGAAAGAACTTTACATCGGTGAGATAATCCTATCAAGCACCCCATGCAGTCGGTTCTCCAACAACTTAATAACGATTAAGTACACTACATTGGACAATGCAATGGGATGGAAGGTCTCCAACTCTGTTGTGGTGTCTTCTTTGACAATAGAAATAGTAAGTGATTCAAACGGTTAAAACCTGAATTCCCAAGCAAAATAGGAAACCATGGCCAGTACCTCCTTGGAAACAAAGTCCCGAAATTCCCTGAAGAAGATCAGAAAACCATCCGACCAGGGCACTCATTAAGGTTGAGATCTTGCAGATTAAAAGCCATGGTCAGCTCATCAACATCATCACCAGAGATCTGGGTGACCCTGATCCAAGTAACCTAGAACAATTGTGTGGCAAACAACAACTAGCATCCCTGAAATGGGCAATGATCGCCATAGACACCCCATCCTCCCCATTAAATATCCCATTTCCAACTTCATTGCATGAATCAAGTTCCTTTGCTAACAACCACTAGCCATAGAATTAAAAAAATCCAGTACTCACATACCCTTTTTTTCAACCATTTCTAACATGAATTTTATCCCCACTCCGCCACTTGCTTCTGATCCTCCTCGATAATCTTCTATATGACAGCTATGTTGATCAACTCCTCGTCCATGTCCCTAATGTCCTCCAACAAGTCCAACCTAACCACTTCCTCTTGTGCATGTGTCCTTCATTGCTCGTGCGCATTCCTAGACTCCCTTCTAAACATAATCAACCTCTTGTGCAATGCCACCAGCTTCAAGGCCAGCCTCCTAGTGGTCGAGCCCTCCATAACCAAACCCAACCAAAAAGATACCACAAGCTCCCGAAATCACTCCTCAATAAACTAGGATCGCTCGAATCAAAAGAAAAAGGAGGCACAAAGGGGGGTATGGTCCGAGCAAAGATCAAAAGCAGCAATGTAACCTAAGCCAGTTGGAACATCTATAAAGTGTCAACATACTTCAGAAACATGTCAATACACGAACTATGATGAGCTCCTCCAAGAATACTTGCTATTGGTGTATTCCATAACCTCCATAGCAAGCTCCTTCACCACTTCCCAAATAACGAGACCCATGGGTCTAGAACCATGGGTCTAGCACACCTCTCCCCCCAGGTCTATCATCTAAATAGGGTAACATTAAGGTCATTATCAATGATCCATGGCAAAATGAGGTACCTCAACCTCACCTCACTCAGCCACGTCCATAAAACAGAATTCAGAGACATCCTTGAGATGCTATAAGTGGATGTCACAACCAATCTCGTTTAACCACTCCTGCTATGCAGAACAACCCACACTAAAATCACCTCCACTAAGGTTAACAACTCATCATTCCAGGCTACAGCAATACCACCAAAACTACCAATTGCCATCACCGCCTTGAATTTCGTGAGTCAGTGATCGAAAACCAAGTTCCACCTCATAGAATCACACGACTGAATATTTTTTCTCTCGCATACACAAAATACCCACTTGATGTGCTCCAAGTAAGGATCCAAGTGTCTCTCTCTTGTTCGGTTGTAAGGATCCAAGTGTGTCTCTCTTGTTCGGTTGACCCAAATCATATACATTCAATGTCACGCATTTCATTGGGAAACCAAGGGGTCCCCGCCACATGCACCCTCCTATTGCACCACCTACTAGGAACTGATGACAAAGTATGCCCTCGCTAGAACTAAGTGACTGGTTTGTTGGTAGCGGGATCACACGGGAGACCAGGGTTCAAATCTCAGAGGCGGTTCTTGGATGGACCTCTATTGGAGGTTCATCCCATCCTTCAAAAAAAAAGTATGCTCTCGCTATCTTAAACATGCACCACTATTTGACTCCCTTTGCCTAATTTGCTGCTACACAAGGGTTGCTTGCAACCTCGAGACCACTCTAGATCTTTACTTCAACTTCAATCTCTACGACATTCACGGTTGGATCTGGTACAATTACAGGCCAATCCTCCTCTGCCTCAAACCTTAGATTATTTTCCCTATCTTGATCTCGATCCAATTATTGAGTTTCCCAATCAAGTCAGCTCTACACCTTTTTCAGGAAAAATCAATGTTTCATGTTACACCCTCCTCATTCAAATGTTGTGCCATTGCCACCGTCCTGCCAAGGGATAGTGACCCCCAAGCTCCCTTGAAATGCTTTAGGCACAGCCACAGTAGCAGCAAGAACGACCCTATTTGAGTCCACACCTTAACCAGATCTAAGTTTTGCAAATGTAACAACCAGTCCTACAAGGAAACAAGACAGCCAAACAAAGCACCGTAATAAGTAGCTCTATTCAGAGTAGCAACTCTTGGGTTACCAAATTTCACCTTCAAACCCATCGCATCCAAACAAAAAAATTAACTCCAGATCTGGCCGTTGTTTAAATGAATAAGGAAGGCCCCCAACAATCGCCTCCATGAATGACACGCTTACATTAGTGTTAAGAAACTGTACACCCCCAATGCTACCCAGGAATTTCACCACTACCGAGATCTCATCCTCATTTAACGCATGGGCTTTCGCCACCTGATTTGTAACGGATTCATGCTAACACTCTGATGCACCTTCATCTCCAGAAACCACGATCAGCCACAGTGGTATTGAGCTATGACCCGCCTTCAGCTACAACCAGGTGTGTGACCTAGGAATCGAGCCTTTGAACCTCAGCAATATTCTCAGATGTTCACCAACATTCAAGCTCGAGCTCACAACTTCAAATACCTTACCAACTAAAGCAAGCATCTCCTTCAACAACTACACACTATGACAACGAAAGGGAACCCTGAAAGCCAATCATTCTACATTTCTCCCCACGAAGCTCCATCGAATACCTTTGGGTGACGCCAAGAAACCGACCTATGGATATCTCTCAATGCACCGCGAAGCTCCTCCAACAGACAAAACATGTAGGAAAAGAGATAAATCATCAAGCCACGCCTTATCTATTGGCACGCCATTAGCCTTTCCCAACAAACACGTTTATGGATCGGACGCAATTACTCCAAGGGACAAACTCCAATAACCATGACATCAGCAGTCGTCTTTCCCTCACCTAGTTCCATCGAGGAAAACCCTAAGAAACCAAGAGAACTCTAAATCCGCCAAGTTCTTCATTGTGCCTACCGCTTTCTTTGAGCACGAACTGTGCGCAATAGTCGTGACACCAGTGATCTCGTAGCACCAGTGGGCTCTCCAGCATGTTCACAGAACCAAGAAAATGATCCAAGCAGGATCAAGAAGAGGAGTTCCTCCAAGTGTACTTCAAGTTTAACGCGTCCAAAACCTCCATTTCCAACTCTCCTAAGACACGTAGGTTCCGAAAATGTCGCTCGTACAAGTCACATTTCATCCCACATCACAGGACTCGGTTTATCCATAGGTTCATATACTATTGACAGCAAGAGCAGAAATCCATCCAGTTCCTTCGCAACAAAACAGATAAAACTCGAGTATTACAAATCGATCTACAAGCTCAAAATAATCCTTGTTCCAACCAATAAGTTGACTACTTGAGGCACCACCATACGACATCATTCTGTAATAAGAGAAGCACGATCCAGCTAAATTACGCCAGTTGCACTGATCTGAGGCCGCCATCTATGTATCCTGCAAACAGACAACATTTGCCTTCCAACCCTCCAGAAGAATACCCATTGCTCTCTCTTTGCCCGACTGCCTAAGGCCTCGGACATTTCAAGAGACAATCTTCATCTAGCAACGGTGAGGATCGCCCCCGCCAACATCACCTCTACACACTACACAACTTGTGACCCTTAGTGCGTCTCAAGATTCAACCCAGACAAAATAAACCTCAACAGGTCGTCGCCATCAACAAGGGTCACGCATGGATGCACTACCACAAGCACCTACTCATCAACAATCTCTACCAACGATGCACTCGTCGAATGTGACAATGGTTCCAGCAGTCTTCGCTTGGGACGACAAAAAAAATCCTTCATCAATCTGCCTTGCAGATGGCAAGCACAAGTGGCGGTGGTCCTCGATATCTAGAGGCCCACTTCTTCCACACTTATAAACGGGTAGCCACAACTCCAGAACTCCCAGTCTGAGATGCCACAATGCCAATGAGCACCAAAACCCATGGCCTCAAATTTCAACGAAATTCAGTCGAATTTCTATCAAATATCGATATCCAGTCGAAATCGAAATTCGACCGAAATGACCGAAATATGGGGGTCCTAGTACAAAAATGACTGAATTCCGGTCGAAATTCCACTGAAGTTTCACCGAAATTCTGTTTTGGTCGATACCGAAATGGTGACCGAAACCGACATTTAGAGCCTTACCAAAACCTACTAGACACTACCAGCTAGTCACTAGACCAAACCAAATGACATCGAGCTGCAACCTGGGTAAGAGCCCCAGAGAAAACCCAGGTCCACATGCGATGAATGCCAAGGGCTCGTTTGGATACTGGGTTACCCCTGGGGTAACCCGGTTTATCCCCCTTTTTCATAAGCAATATGGCATCACATCACATTGCTTATTCCAGCCCTCTACCAACCCTCATAACCATTTCAAACAGCTACTATTCACCGGAGGTTAACCCAACCCGCCTCAACCTTTCCACCAAACGAGCCCCTAGGGCAGTCCGTCCCAAACAACGGGTTAGGCCTTGAATCTGAGGATACATCCATTGGTTCAAAAGAATCCTCCTTTGGGTCATGCACAGGAAGCCCAAAAAAGATACCATGCTCAGCAGCAGGCAACAGAGCCAAACATTCATCCAGCAGCAAGCGAAACGAGGTCTGAACCACCACATGCACCACTTCAAAAACTTGACCAGGCATGCACTCCTCAACCACAATCATCGCATTGCTACCACCTAGGACCATCCAAGATAACACCAATCACCTTAGCAAACCCTGCCAAATCACTTGGAAGCAGTCAAGACACCACGAGGTAAACGGATACCAAAGAGGCGGAAAATCATGTTGGCCATGCGCGGCAATGCCCTGTCTCTAAAACGAGGGCGTCTGCACACAACTTCAGAGACCTCAAAGTCAGAGGCCAAAAGAATCCTCGCTTGTGAGGCCAAGAGTCCACGCACATAAGTAGTCGAAGGTCTAGAGAAATAACAACTCCAAAAAATGGTCCAAAAAGGACCCTAGGCCTAATAATCAACTCCCATGGGTCCCCACAAACCACTGAAGCAATCAGGCAATGATCCATTGATGCATCAATAGTCTATACCCACTTCAAGGTTTTTGTGGTAGAGCAATGTGCCTACCAGCCAAAAGATCAGGGTACAAAACCCCCCTTGAGGAAGATTGTGTTAGATAGCCTCCAGCGTAAAAAATGGTCAAATCTTTCAACAAGGATTTAATAAGAATCCATGTAGTCAGCCCTACATAAAATGGGAAAAGGCTTTAAATGAATGACGAATCAAAAGCCTCCTACGGAGGCATACGAATCTCCTCTGCAAAGGTGATTTTTGAGAGGTCCTCAATGTAGCACTCGACACAGTCAGATGGTGCATCGTAGTCCCCTCAGGCCACGAAGTGGTGATTACCCGAGGCTGCCACGCCTTACGGACCTTGCAATCACGGTGTCGATGACCCCATTCCCGACTTTAGAAGCAACAAAACGTGAAGATCAGAGGCACCGAAGCCACCTATTGAAATTCGTGACAACGCACCACCTTCCAGCTCACAGACCCCACACCAGCAACATCAGCACCAGAACAAGCTAAAAACACATTTCCAAAGAAGATGCATGCCCTATCCAAAGCCAAACCCTCTACATGCCCACGAAGATGCTCCAAGCGGGGCCCCCGAAGACTTAGGAGTGACCTCAGAGGCCCGAGGAATGGCAAAAGCCACGATATAAGCCCTACCTTGTGCAAGAAGAGCCCCAAAACCACAAGTGGAACCCCGACAGCCCTAAACATAGTTCTGCACGATCTAGCAGTCCAAAACATCACATGTGAAGCTTCACATGTCAACGCAGCATCAGATCAAGATCGCCTCACACCAGATCTTGAGACAAAATCATCAGGCAAAACAACAGCAACATTGGGTGAAGCTCCTCCTCGATCCACAAAGGACCAGCACCTCGACGAAGAACTTCTAAGGCCCTGAGCAGCTCCTTCCGCCTTCTCCCCCTCTCCCACACCTCTCACGTTTATTCAAACTTGTTTATTATAAATGTTGTCTCTATAAGGCGAGGCTTTCGTCTTGACCGCTTTGATGCTTACACCTAAATTCCATAACTATGAAATGCTTTGATGCACCTCATGCATCAAAAAATGAGTTCTTTTAAGGCATGAGGAGAACAACGCAATCTAAGATTAGATTAAATTTTAAGATGTGTTTTATTTTATTTTAAGGAAAAAGGGTACACCACCGTAAAGACGGGAACCCAAAAAATATGTCACATTATTCTATCAAATTGTGTGAATTTAATTAAAAAAACGAAAGAAGTGAACTTAATACAAAATTTTTAGAATTTTTAGAGTTGTGAATCTAGGGGCATTGATTTAAAGTGGGCCAACAATTGTATATAAATCCACCCCATATTGTAATAGATAGCATGGATGATATAAAATTCAGTAACAGCTTTAGCTTATCATATCCACATCTCTAATATTTATCTATTATGTCATCTAATCTCCATGCCAACCCTCTTTACTCGCCTACCTGACATGGCTTTTTCACCACCATGTCTAACACACTCCGCACTTGAATAGGAGTTCGAAGAGTCAAGGAGGGTAAGAAGGATGGAAACACATTGATCGTGTGGAGTTTCGAGAAAGAACGGACTGAAATGTGCAAGATGAGAACTAGAGCAACCCAAGCCATATGAAGGAGAAGAATGGTCAAAGGAAAAAGATGAAAGAATGCCAAACTCAAATATCCATTCCATCTCATTACACAAGATGGGATGCTTTGAATAAGGAATTAACTCATTAAAAGAAGCAACCTTTCATCTAAAAGACGCATCCAAGCCAAGAAACAAGCTCAAATATTATGCTATTTAGACTTTTACAATAATTGAAAGTTACAACAAGGAACTTAAAATTAAACAGGAGTTTAAAAAAAATAGATAATAAATGATACACAATTATCCTGGACTTAAAAAATCAACTTTTGACGAGTTGTCATTCTCACAAGGACAAGGCCTTTATAAACGTGAGTTGCCATTCTAACAAGGACAAGGACTTTATAAACGTGACGTATCGAGGCTGGTTTCTCTAATTGAGGCGAGGCGTAAGCCTCAATTTTTAGATGAAAAAATGTAAAATCCAGAATTTTGTACAAGTATGCAGAAATGATGAGATATAAATCAGAAGTTGAAAAAGAAATGATAGTCAATTTGAAGATAATATCAAAAGCGGACTTGTATGTAGAGAGATGAAAGAATGCAATGAGTTATATATTCACGAGGTCCTAGTGTGCTCTTATGTAGAAGAGAAACATGTTGGGTAAATTACATAGCATAGACAGAACGAAAAGAGAATACATAAAAAGGATAGAAGATAACTAATATCTCAACACTCTTCCTAAAGCTAGAGCGTAGATATTAATCAAGCTCAGCTTGGAACAACATCTCATGAATGGCCCTCAAGTTAGAGCCTTGGTGAACACGTCTGTTGTTTGTTCGCATGAGCTGACATGAGATGTAAAAATGAAACCCTTCTTAACCATGTCTCAAGTGTAGTGACAGTCTACCTTGATATGCTTGGTCCTCTCATGGAAGGTTGGGTTGTTGGCAATGAAAAGAGCAACCTGGTTGTCACATTGGAGGTTCATTGAAAGAGGCACCTCAACAACTAGGCTAGTCAAAACATATCTTACCCACATCATCGATGTACTCCCCTATAGAATAGCTCTGTACTCTGACGCTGTAATAGATCTAGCGACCACCTTTTGTTTCTTGCTCTTCCTTGATACTAAGGAGCTAACTATGGACACTGCAAAGCAGGAGGTAGACTTCTTGTCCTCGGGACATCTCGCATAATATGCATCTACGCAAGATGTAACGGCAAGGGATGTGCCTCTGCAAAATAAAAGATCAGTGTCAGGTGGGGTCTTCATATATCTCAAAATCATATGAACTACATCCATGAGTGCATGTCTAGGCTGCTCCATGGACTGACTTACTTGGCTCACTGCAAACGATATATATGTCTTGGTGATGGTCACGTATAGGAGCTTCCCAATGAGCTTTACGTACCTCATATTGTCTACTTCCTCGGTATCTTCATAGCTTCATGCTCAGATACATGGGAGTGGTGGCAAGCCCGCAATCTGCAAACCCGTCTCAGAGAGAAGATCTGTACAGTACTTCCTCTGGATCGTCACAAGACCTCATTGGTTCTTAGCAAACTCCAATCTAAGGAAGTAACTTAGACTGCCAACGTCATTGGTTACAAACTGATGACCAAGGAAAACCTTACCTGCTTGAATGCCCTACATATCATTCCATGTAATAATGATATTATCAACATAAACCAGTATAGCAATAGTACCTCTTTGAGACCTCTGAACAAAAAATAAAGGATCTACAGTCGATATCAAGAATTCACGTTGCTCTATCAAGTCTGAGAGTTTCTAAAATCATGCTTTTGGACTCTGCTTAAGGCCATAGATTTTTTTATCCAAAAAAGGGGGTAACATGCTTTGGTGTCCGCCCCAAAATTATATTAAAAAGCTGAAAAAGAAAAATGGCACATACAATCACACTGATAGCCACTACTTGATAAAACCCACAGACTGAACACAGACATTCTCCCTATAAAACCTCTGGCTCGAGAACAGCAACGCATTCCTAGCCAGCCAGATAGACCAAAGCAAAGACACAGGGCTAAGTAGCTCCCTTCTTGAATTCTACCTAGCTGACTGCAACGAGCCCCAAAAAGAGTCGAAGGACCTCGCACAAAGCCAACCCATTCTTAAGGCCATAGATAACCTTATGAAGTTTATTCACATTCTGATACTCCCTCTCAACAACAAACTCAGGTGGTTGTTGCATGTAAACTTCCTTCTTTAGGTCATCATAGAGAAACGCATCCGTCACATCAAGTTGATACAAGGGTCAGTCCCATATCACTGCAACTGAGAGAATGATCTATAGTGTAGAATGTCGATCCACTAAAGAGAAAGTATCTTGATAGTCCATAGCATATGTTTGGGTGAACTCACGAGCCACAAGCCTTGCTTTATAGCAATCTATGATGCCATCTGCTTGGTGCTTCACTGTGAACACCCACTTACATCTGACAATAGACACTCATGTAGGAGTTGTAACAATGATCGACATGTCGCATGACTGTAACGTCATTCTCTCTCCTTAGGAGCCTCCTAGTATGTGTGTAAGATTTCAATGACAGATAATCTCACAACAAATTTCCTGAAATCTATCGCTCATACCAAAAACACATGTACAGCGAGAAGGTATCTCGCATAGCTATGTTTGCCTTTATACAAGGTAGTAGGCCATCGCAGATCATCCTCATATGGTGGTCATTGCTCTTCCTGTATATCTCCCTCATTATCCTGTAAATATTCATGTTCACAATTCACACCAACAGTGCCATCAGTTGAAACCAAATTTTCAGAATTTACCTTAGGCGTGCTGGATGTTGGGGAAGGGAGCATGGAGAATAGGTCGAGGTACATGTGTAGGAGGAGGTAGAAGAACAACAACATCTCCAGACTCATGGGAACTCAACATGCCACATGTAGGAGTACAGTTATGGACTCAAAGAAAGTAACATCAGCACTAACATAGTATTTCCCTGGACACGATCAAAACACCTATATCCATTTTGGGTACGAGAGTACCCAACAAATATACTTTTGCAGCTCTAAGAGCGAGCTTGTTACGACATGGATGGAGAAGATGAGCAAATGCCACACAGCCAAAGACCCACGGTGTAAGAGAGAAAGATCCTTCTCGGGAAAAGCAAGAGAAGGAAGGGTGCTTTTTTACCCATAATGGTCGGGAGCACCCGATTGATTAAGTAACATGCTATCACCATAGCATCACCCATAAGGAATGGAGAACTCGACTCTGTGTGAGAAGAGTGGTGGTGATGTCCAGAAGTGACAGTGTTTGCCTTCACTTCAGCAACTTCGTTTGCTCAGAAGTATAAGGGCACGAGATCTGATGGATAATGTCGTGTGAGCTAAAGAATTGGGATAGTTGAATAGTATAGAACTCAAATGAATCTATTTAAAGCAAAGAAAATATTCTTCATTTCAATCACAAAATTCTAAATCATAGTACTAGCATCAGACTTATTCGTTAACAAAAAGACCCATGACAATCTAGAAGTCATCCACAGCAACCAAATAGTTCATGCGCCCCTGATGATAAGGGACACATCTCCGAACCCACATATCAAAATGAAAAAACTAGATCGGTGAAGCTTTCCAAGTTGGCATGGTGCATACTGAAATGTGGACTTGATAGAAATGTCAGGGATGACACGACAGGTCTTCTGCAACGGAAGATAACCAAAATGGAGATGCCAAGCTTATGGAGAAATCAATCCAACATAAAGAGAGATAGCACCGGTATAAGGAGACTGAATCAACCTATAAAGCCCTCCATTCTTACGGCCACATCCAATCACTCTGCATGTGAATATATCATGAAAAACAAGGGAAGCATGTCAAATATGATATGACAATGTAAATCTTTTGTAATTTGACTGATAGACAATAAATTCATTGAGAATTCTAGAGCATGAAGAACATTATGTAGGCACATGGAGGGAACCAAAGGGACCTCTATTGTCCGATAATGGGAGAAAGTGCCCCATCAGCAATGATCTCTGATTTATCAGGATGTACATGGCTATAAAAACCGAACTATGAGCAATCACCACATAAATGATGAGAAGCTTCAAAGTCCATGATCCATTCTGAAGGAACTGGTCAAGTGTAACTAGTAAATGCATGAGTAATACCTGAAGTGTTGGGGAAGGCAGAAGCAATAACATCTAATGGGCCAGTAGAAATATTAAAAGATCATGTAGTTGGGGGCATGATCTCTCTCAGTCGAGCAATAAAGCCATTAAAACAACGATTGATAGAATCAGGGGTGGTCTGGTCCTGCTTAGCAGTATGGGCTGATGATGGAAAGTCATGCTTGGAATAACATGTGTCCTCTAAATGACCAGACTGGTGATGATATAAACAGGATTGGCGAGGGTGCGAGCCTCCTCTACTGTGTAAACCTCATCCTCTGAATTGAGACAAACCGCCTCTACCTCGGGAAGCTGTCATAGCCAATGACGTCTGAGAAGATGCAACAGAAGGGATGCTCAGTCTGCTCAGTCTGGAGTACATATCCTCCATCGGTGGTATAATAGCATATGTGAGTAACTAAGAGCGGGTTGAGTCATACTCATGATTAAGGGTTGTCAGAATGACCCCAACCATAAGTCATAACATAATCACGATAGGCCTTATACTGCAATGGTGAGGTTGTCAGAGGTATGTAGCTATGGAGTCTCTCAAACAAACTATTAAGAGATGTGTATAAGGCATGAAAAGGATGATCACCCCGTTTGGTCATAAAAATACCACGCTAGAGTTGCAAGATCTTCGAATCATTCCTCGCTTCAGCGTACGTCGTTACGAGGATGCCCCACATTACCTTCATTGCAGGCTGACTCAAGATATCATTGATTATTTCCATAAAAATAGTACCATATAAAGAAATTTTGCATAAGCATCATCGGCCTCCCACGAGGCATTAGTCTCAGTCTTGTCGATCAGCTCATTGTGTGTCAGAATATGCTTCTTACCAAGGCTCTACAAGAGATTCAAGAACTGCATCACCCCTATCGGGCCCTTAAAGACACATGTAGACAGAATATCAACTCTGTTTTTCTGAAATAGTACCGAATTGGTACATGACGGGGATTGTAGACAAGTAATAGGGCGTCTACACAGACATCAAGGGGGTGGTTGTGGTTGTATGCTCATACCACAACCAACCCTAAGCAAACTCGTCTCTGGTATGGGTAGTGCCTGGGTAGATTGGGTAGCACTAGTGTAGCACTGGGTAGCACTAGGGTGGCATTGGGTAACATTGGGTAGCGCTTGGGTGGCGTTGGGAGCGCATGGGTAGCGCATGGACAGCATTGGTTAGCGCATGGGTAACCCACCGAGGCCTCGTGTGGGACCCTTACACGAGGAAGAAGGGTTTGTGCAAGCTCGAGGAGGGCAGAGGCCGGTGGTGGCGGTAGGTTTTAGGTATAAGCAATGTTATAGGATCGTTGTTGCAATACCATTTGAAGAGATATAAGAATATGCAATGAGTTATCTATTCATAAGGCCCTACGATTCACTTATATAGAAGAGAAACTTGTTGGAAAATTACATAGTGTAGACAGAAAGAAAAGAGAATACATAAAAAGGAAAGAAGATAATCGATATCTCAACATCAAAATTGCAGGGGACAGGGGACCAAGGTGTGTGAGGTTTGGGCAGAGGGATCTTGGTGTTCATCTTTCACTTTGGTGTTGTTAGGCCAGAGATGCGATGAGGTCATGGCACTCCTGAAGGATCTGGCAGATGTTGGTGGCCCAGTGAGGGCAAGGATCATTTCGAGTGGAAGGGAGGGAGGTTCTCGGTGAAGAAAGCATACAGAGAGTTCATCGAGCATCGCGGGGGTTTACGAGAGGAGAATGTATGGGATTACAGAATTATTTGGGCTAGCAGAGTTCCAATGCGGAGCAAGGTCTTTCTGTGGTTGGCGAGACGCGGGCGGTTACTCTCCAAGATACCCAAGGTGAGACTACCGGGCATCGGGCATTCCATGTGTGACAGATGTGGTCTTGAGCAGGAGGACTACGAGCATATCTTGTTTGGATGCGGGACGTCGGCCACGATGTGGGAGCAGACGACGATGCTGTGGTTGCACCCGAAGAACAACACGACATATTGGAGCTCGATTAGGATGACTTGTGGCAGCTTTCAGGGGGACGTGGTTGGTCCTTTTGCCAACCTCTGGGCCATTTGGTTTACTAGAAATGAGAAAATTTTCAAAGGCCATCCTTTCATTTGTGAGAGGGTGTTGGGCCACTGCAGAGCTTTGTTGTCTTTATGGAGTAGTGCATAATCTAGTTGATTGGTGTTGTTGTGGGCGTATAATATTATAATCTTGTGATCGTATCTTTTTGGAATAAAATTGTTGTGAGCTCCATTTTGGGGGTTGCACCCTCCTCCTAAAAAAACATAGATAATAGTCAGTTGTGCAAAATTTGAAGATATTTATATAGGTGGGAATATGGAATATGTCAAAACTAAACCGTCAAGTCCAATGATTTTTATGAAAAGTTAATCAAAACAACGCTTCTAACATTTCACATGAATTTAAACAGAATTATATACAATACGTCAACTTCACTTCAACCCCTAAAATTAAGCTAACAAGCTTCTAATATCGCAGCAATACTTTGATGAAGGAGCCAAAAGCTATTGCAGGAGCAGTTGCAAAGGAGGAGAAGAGGATGCGTAGACGAAGGGCTTTAGAATTAGGGCGAAGGTTTTTTATCGAGGAGGCGGGTTAGAACTTAGAATAGAGTCGAATGGGTTTTTAAGGTACTGACAACGAGGCGACGGTTCACATATGCCTCATCACCTCATGTAGCACCTCAAGGCATAGGTTTTGAATATTGGAACCAAAGCTATAACCATGGTTGATGCCGCTCGTTGGTTTTTTTATTAATTGGTATACTCAATGGTGCCACCGCACATGATAGTTTAACGATGATGGTGAGGAAGCTTTGGAGGTCCAGATCAAGGTAGGTCCAAGCCAGTAGACTTGATGCACTCGTGACAAAAACAGAAGTTGGTGGTGTAAGCTTATTAAAGGAGGGACCCAATGGAATGGATGGTGTAGGAGGTGGAGACATCGGGAATGACCACGACAATGAATATGCGTATGTACGTACGTACGTAGGTATGTATGTATGTATGCATTTAAGCATTCGTGCGTACGTGTATGTATGTAAAATGGGACTACCCCAGGGGGAAGCCAAGTTAGCTTCCCCGTCTATTTTTTAAAACTTTCTTCTTGTATTTTTTTAAAACACCTGGGGGGTTTTCGATCACCTAATATCAACATGTTCTCATTAAAAATTCAACTCGTTTCCAAATTCTTATCAATTCACACCCATCAAGCATATCAAATTTTAACGATCTCCGAATTGTTGAGATCGACCCTTTCCATGAAATTTGAATTACATATTCCTCTTAATAATCTAAGTTAATCCCTGCGTGTTTTAAAAAAAAATAATATAATAGTTTAAAAAAACACTACGGAAGCTAACTTGGCTCCTCCTGTGGGTAACCACATTTTATCCTTTTATATATATATATATATATATAGGATTTCTTTCAAATAGGACGCAGTCCTTCCTAAGCTAAGGAAGGCCAACCCCTTTTTTGTATAATACAGGATGACTTTAGTATAATACATATGCAGTTTTGTATTAGAATGTGCAGTTTTAATGTTTGTATTATAATGCGCAGTTTTGTATGCGGCTTTGTATTTATAACGTGCGCCTATAATACAAACTATATACGTATTCTACTAAAGTGCCCTGTTTTATACAAAAAAGGACGGCCTTCCTTAACTCAGGAAGGACTGCATCCTATTTGAAAGGCCCCCTATATATATATTATAACAATTACTTGGAATTGGCTTCTTCTTCTGGTTGTTCAGGAGGAAGAGGCTAATGACGCAGGACCGGTGCGCTAGGCTGCTAGGTGTGGTCTCTAACAGATGCCTTCTGTGTGGGGTGGAAATTGAAACGGTGGAGCATCTCTTTTACTCCTGTCAGGGGTGACGCATGTTTGGGGTGACCCGGAGCTGAATTGGGTCAACAGGGAGAACGTTGGGGCTTTCTATGGTGGCTTGGTTGCGGCCAAGCATCGGGCAAGGAGGGAGCTGCTCCGGCCGCTTGCGGTGATCTAGGCCATTTAGCTTGCCAGGAACGTGCTGCTTTTCTTTGATCAGAGGTTTTACAAGGAAAATGTTTGTCTCCAGGTGCCGGGTTTGTTGAGCTCGTGGCTCGCTTAGTGCGTCTCTTTGTAATTGGTTTGTACTCTCCTTTTTATTAATGCAATCTTGGGGTGAACACCTTTGAGTGTCTCCCCCTTTCTTGACTTCAAAAAAAAACAATTACTTACCTTGAGAGATCATCCTTGTTAATCTTTTAATAAAAAGGAAAATATGGAAAGATTAAATGATATAAAGAACAATCGGAAGCGATAGGGAGAGATGGGATCTTCTAATGCTGGATGCCCATAAAAATAAGAGGTTAAGGGGGAAAGGGAACCAAAAATAGGCCGAAAATTGAACTATCTTGGTTAAACTATAAAACAAAAGCTAATAAGAACTGTATTAAAATCATATACTAGAAATATAAAATAAACGCATCATTAAAGAAAGATCATTTTTTACATATCTGAGATGGTGACCAACCCACTCCACAAGAGAACCCTCAAAGAGTTTGATTTTTCTTATAAACTTCTCAATGAATACAAGAGATATGGCCATATGGGCTCTTTATACAACCTCACAAATACACCCAAGTCCCACCATTAAGTAATGCAAGACTAACAAGAAAGTAGTGTAATTGAATTTAAAGAAAATTTAAATGCTCATCTAAATACAAAATTAACAAACATCATTAACTAGTAATAGATCGTGGATCATGTGCACACAAAGAGATCCTTATAGGGCATCTATTTAACAAGTATGATTAGTGGCAGCAAATCTTCCCGACTTAACAACCCCATAAAATAATGGGAAACAAAGACCGCATTAAGGCGAGTAGACTATTAGCTATCTTCATATTGACAAAACTGTAAAACCATCTCGGATCAAGATGAAAGGTTCAAGGGTGGTTGAACTCCAAAAATATGAGATTGAAGCCTTGAAGAAGAAAAACGAATAATAGGAAACGATAGGGACCAGTGGAATCTTCTAATGCCGGATGCCCATAAAAATAAGAGGTGAAGGGGGAAAGGGAACAAAAATAGGCTGAAAATTTGAACTATCTTGGTTAAATTATAGAACAAAAGCTAATAAGAACTGTTGATGTTATATCTAACATCAGTATTAAAATCATTTAGTAAAAATATAAAATAAACGCATCATTAAAGAAAGACGGTCATTTTTTCTGTATTTGAGATGGTGACCAACCCACTCAATGAGAACACTCAAAGAGTTGGATTTTTCTTATAAACTTCGCAATGAATACAAGAGATATGGGCTCTTTATACAACCCCACAAATACACTCAAGTCCCACCACTAAGTAATGCAAGACTAACAAGAAAGTAGTGTAAGTGACTTTAAAAAAGATTTAAATGCCCATCTAAATACATAACTCTAACAAACATCATTAACTAGTAATAGATTGTGGATCATGTGCACACAAAGAGATCTTTATAGGGCATCTATTTAACAAGTATGATTAGTGGCAGCAAATCTACACGACTTAACAACCCCATGAAATAATGGGAAACAAAGACTGTATTAAGGCAAGTAGACTATTAGCTATCTTCGTATTGACAAAACTGCAAAACCATCTCGGATCAAGATGAAAGGTTCAAGGGTGGCTGAACTCCAAAAATATGAGATTGAAGCCTTGAAGAAGAAAGCTGAAGAATCGATCTCGATCCACCCATTCCATCTTCCAATACAGGCCCCTTTTCCGGATAAAGACTTCCCGGAATAGGATAGTGTGTCCAACATGACATTCCAAAACAATTGATTCGGGACCAACCACAAAAGGTTGCAGATGAACACCTTAGGCAATATAGTGGTCTACAACAACTAGAAAACCTTGAGATGCCTCGCATGCTGACACCCTAACAAGATTCCTGAAGTGTTAGGAGATTCCATGAGCTACATGGTCCCTTCTAACGACGTAATGGTGGTTGGCACTTAACAATAATGCATCGAAACAATTAGTTTGCTGTTCATTGACTGTAATTTCCCCTAACACTAGCACCCATTGCTGCAACAAGAGCAACCTACTACAGCATCATTGTCGATCTCCAAGCCTCTCTCATGCAGTCCTGAGTGTTCTCGCCCCAACCACCTCCAAATCCCCGTATATGGCCAACTGTCACAGCTAGCAATCTCACCGTCAATGCTAGCAAACTCAACATGCCTCGTTTAAGTGATTGGTGACCCACAACTTTTTCAAATATCGTCATGCCCCTTTGAAGGCAACAGAAGGAGCTTTCACCAGTCACAAGCAGAAAAAAAACTTGCCAATAGATAAGTTTTTCAAAGCAACAGGGAATGACAGCAGTTTTATTTTGTTAATCATAGACGTCTTCAAATATCCTCTAAATAAATATCTTTTGATCGAAAGGGTGGTTCTTCTAATTAGACGGTTTTCAAACATGCAAGTCACCCATGCCTTTTTGATAGTGAATGTTGAAAACATTAAATTATGAGAGCTATTGGCTTTTTTCTCCTCATCTGTTTATGATGGTTCTTCTTTGCCTTCTAATTCCCTTCCCAGACCAATTTCGACATGCATCACAAACAGCTTGACATGTTTCTCCTCTCCTTATCTCCTGTTCTTTCCTTCTCACTCCCAATTCCCTTCACAATAAATACAGTGCATCAAAATATGTTTCAAAACGGGCAGATTACCAATTCTACATTGCATCAGACACCTGAACTCATAGCACGAGGTGGATAATGAGACTTCTACAATGAGTTGAGTGATATCAAAGAATTGGCTCATGGAGTCCACTAGTGAGATTTTGCTTATAGGATAGGAGCAAAAGATGATCAAGATGTGCATATCAAAGCAGCAGATCCATGATTTCGCGTACTCAATCCTTACTAACCATGGAAAAAGGCTAGGTTTGTTTTGGTCTAATAAGTTTAGCAGGTCAGCAGTCCCCATTGGTCTAACCGTGCCAGACATAAGCTCATATATTTCACACTTTACTTTTATTTTTAAGAAGAAAGCTTCTATAAACGTTTCTTTTTCAAATCAAGATGCACATGCATTTTTTATTAAAAATAACATATAACCTTTTATTGTTCATATTAACCTACCAAGAAAAAATGGAAAATAAAAAAGGCAAAACTAAAAAAGGAAATAAATCCAAATTATTTGCATTGTCAAAACATGCTCACATCTCAAGGCATGAACTAATACCTGTGCAAAACTAGGAACATGTTCGTGAGGGCGGACAAATGCCAATCCCGGGTGGGGCGAGGTGACATACTGATGTGGGTGCATATAAATAGAAGATGTTGACTGAGGTGCAACATGATTTGCACGGTAGGACGGAACAAGACCATCCAGAGATCCATATCTCAGAGCATTAGGGGATGGTATTGTGCTCCACGGAGAACACATATGAGGCACAACTTGCCGTGTCTGGTTATCAATAGAAATCTGGGGCCTTGGGCTCGAAAGCTGAGGGAACTCTGTATTATAATTTATAGCAGGAGAATACATGGGTTGAATGGCATACGATCCTCCATTGAAACCAAAGCCAGGATCGAACCTTTGCATATACCTGAATAAAAATTAAAGGTAAATTTCATATTTGGAGTTGCGAATAAAATAAAACAGCAACCACGTTAATAATACCAAAAATATTGGATGGGTCCCTAAAGGAGGTCCATCCCATTTCTCTCAAAAAAAAGAATACCAAAAATGGCAAACAGTTGATATCAAATATTAATGCAATTTAATAATACATTGCCCTTCATGATACAACCTGATCATTGGAAGCAATCCTGCCGACAGGATAATGAAATGCAAGTGCACAAAAGTATTTTATTAGGTTCCGTCATTGTGGCGTACATCATGAAGAAACAGATCTCCAATGCACTAGAGATTACTTGTATTCAGTCTCCCACAATCTCCCTATCAAAAGTCGAGGACTCAAAGTATTTGGTGAAACACAATATGGAACAGCTTACCCCTCTTCACGGGGTGGTTCCTCTTTATATAATTATATATAAAAAAAAGAAAGTAGCAAGATGTGGAGCTATACGTCCCGAAAGGTCAGCGGTCATCAATCCAATTTCTTCGCCACTCATCGAGGATATCAACTCTCCGATCATCAAATAAGTCATCTTCGTAGAATATGGGTCAATTTGTGGCATAGGTGTTCATCTAAGTTTTTTTATGCAACGCTATTCATCTAAGTTGATAAAGCTTATTGATGATTCATGCATTTTTCGCTCTTCACGGGAGACAACATTCTCCTCAATGGAATCGCTTGCTCGGGCCAACACACGATAATCAGACTCAAGTCTTCGAGCTTTTCGGGACCTTCCAGCTTTATTCAGGTCATCAGACATTTTGTTCCCTTGTCATTTGCATGCCACCTGTAAATATGGCATTCTCCATCATTGGAGAGTAGAATTTAAAAATATTGCTTCATTTCTTTAGACAGTCCTCTGATGGGCTAGTATCTGACCAAACACTAAGTAGCAATATCTCAATCATTCATAAGTGTCAATCCGTTTAACGGTAGGAATTTGCCTTTTGGCAAGCTTAACTAGTGCCCGGTTGTTAGGCTCATCTAATATCCTTAAAACGTCTTAGACATCTGACCAGTTGGTCTATATATTACCGAGGAGTAGTAGGACCATGTCCTTTGTATATTCTTGACCTCCTAACGTCGGGTATATATGTAACCATTGACAAATCAGTAGGATCGGTCGTCCATTTTGGCATGTTGAGCTTTTGTCATCATTTTCTTACCGTCTCAACAGCACCCCTTCCTCCCAATGAATTGGCGTTTTTTCTGTGTAATCGAGAATCTTCCTTATCATCAGTGGGGGCTTCCAAGTGGTTGTACAAGTGAGGTTCCACTTGATTGCATGAAGTCACCTATAACACCATTTCCTTCATCTATGTCAGCCAGCATTTCTCTTTCCACGTGACGTTTGGCACTTAGTGTTTGAGAGGGCAGTGTCCCTTTAGTCTTAGTAAAGTGATTCTTCGATCACATTGTGTTGAACATTATTTCTTTCAAGTTTAAAAGGAGAGAAGTTTTAGGACTTGAATGGGTCATCACTTCCCTTGAATCGGTCATCCCTTCTCAATGTCTCCATTGTAGAGATCATTGCTTGGAGCTTCCAGCGGTTCTTACATGGTTTTGAAAGTCACCAAAACCTGTCTCGAGGCTATAGCCTCAGTTACCGATTTTGAAACTTAAGCCTCGAGGCATCAAGGCCTAGTTTGAGGTGTCGAGGCATTAGTAATGCACCCCATTAACGGTTACATTTATAAGCATTAGAAAACTCTAGAACTTGGATTAATTGGAAAATGTTAAATGTAAAATGGTGTTGCTGAAGTTTGTGTTGTTTAAAAGAAGGCAAGGATCTCGAATCCTCTAGCTCGACCTGCAGGTTAGGATCTCGAATCCCCTCCTGTTTGGTTGCAGGGTTGGGCTGGGTTGGGTTGGGCTGGGTGAATAGTAATCTGTGAGGAGGAAGTACCCTTGTGAATAGTAACCAGGGTTGGGTCAACCCTGCCCAACCCTGCAACCAAACAGGCCAGAATTTTCCTTTTCTTCTCCATTAAGTAAAGAACATTCTCGAAAAGTGTTGTAATTTCTACCATGTTGTATGATCCCTCTGTAAATAGGACTTTGACTAACGGAATGGAAGAAAAAAAGAAGTCATTTTTAATGAAAGAAAATTTCTTCCTCTAATCCTCTCTTCCCTTCCTCTCTCTCTCTCTCTACATCCTCTTCATCTTTTTTTCATCCACTTTCCTCCTCCATCTTCAAAATTCTCTCTCCTTTTTCATAATTATAGATCTCCCCTCTCCATCTTTCCCTTCCATCTCCTCTCTCTCCCTATTGTATCTTCACTCTCTCTCATCCTTTCCTTATCTCCCCACCCACTCATTCTATCTATTTCTACCTAACTCAACACTTCTCATATCTTTCTTCTCGTAGCTCTCATGTCTTTTCTCCATCTCTTTCTAACATCTCCTCATTTTCCATCTTTTGCTCTCAACACTTCACGCTCATTCTCCCCTTTTCCGCACTCCACTCTTTTTTTTTCATTCCCCCTCTCAACGCAACCGTGAGACATGTTATGCTCTATGGATCATAATGTTGGCCTATGAACTATAGCATGTGAAGAAAATTGCAGTAGCAAAAAAAGAAAATGCTAAGGTGAATGTGTGGAGACACATGTAAAAATCAGAATCGGAATGATGCATGCAACTAGAAAGAAAGTCGATGTAGCTCTGATCAAGGATAAGATGCGAGAAAGCCACTTAAGGCGATTTGGCCATTTGCAAAGGAGGTTAACTGATGCACCAGTTAGGAGATGTGAGTTTTGGGATGTTGAATCGGGTAAAAGAGGGCGAGGAAGGAACACGAAATGTTAGAATGAGACTATACGAAAGGGATCTTAGTTTCTTGGATCTAAGCCCGAGAATGGTCCAAGATAAATATGAATCGAGGCAAAGAATCCATGTAGCTGACCCTACTTGATGTGGGTAAAGGCTTTGTTGTTGATGTGTCCCTCTCTCAACCACCTTCCCCACCTTCCACTCTTCGTCTGCATTAATTTGGTATCAAAGCATGGAGATCGAATCATTCCCACAGGTCAACAATCCAATTATTTGGTAAACAATGCTTGGGTTGAGTCGACTGTGTCAAAATTCATAACCACATCAAAAAAAGCTTAAGAATCGCCTCTCGTCAAGCTTGAAAGTACAACAATGGCTGGATTCATTGATTATTCATCAATGAAGCTTTGTTCATTTCAAATCCAATACAACATGACTCGAATGATAATGAACAAGAAATCAAAGACGAACAACCATCCTTAATCACATTGGATTCTACAACAATACCCCTCATACCACCAAAAACATCCCTCCATTGTTTGGAGATAGAGTTTTGCCACGTGGGGACAGCACAACAGTGCTCTCGAAGCCATAAAACACTCGCCAAGGTCGATGTCATGGTTGTTAATGTGGGAGCTCATAACCCAACCACATGGGATGAAGGTTACAAGGCAGCACCATCACAACTAGACACTCGAGAGAAAACACCACCGTCTCTCACACCCAATCTCGCCCGAGCATCGTTTCCCTTGCCCAATCCTCAAAACCCGACGTCACCCCCTCCACATGGAGAGCATCACCGTCGCTCGCCTCCCATGAACTAATCACTACAACGTCTAGACCAATTTCAAAGAATTCAAAGGTGAAAGAAGAATGAAAATATACGAACATTCAGAATATATAAAATTTGCATGCAAGCTCTTTATCCCCTTGAAGCTTGTGTACTACATAATGTATGCCATGATAAACTAATGAGAAAGGACAACTCGTCAGGAATCAAGTTCCTTGAAGTGGAAGAGGATTGATGCAACCTGCTAATGCTCACAATTATAGGCATTAGAAAGATCTAGAACTTGGACTAAGTTAAAAACATTGAATGTAAAAAGGTCTCGTTACATTATGTGCTTTTTAAAAGGGGGCAAGAATCTAGAATCCTCTTCCACCACCTATAAATTAGGATTCTCCAAAATATCTTTCTTTATTATGCTTCTCCACAAGCGTATACTATTCTAGAAAAGTGTTGAAATTTCTATTTTGTTGTATGGTACTCTATAAATGGAGCATTCATTTAATGGAAAGGAAGAACAAAGAAAATACATTTTAAGTGAAAGAAAGTCCCTTTCTCTTATCATGTTCTTCATTTCCTCTGTCTACCTCCTCTCCATCTTTTTCTTCCACCTATCTTCCCATCCACCTTCCCCATCCTCTCCATCATCTTCAAAATTCCCACTCCCCTTCGTAACTATAGATCTTCCTGCTTCATCTTCCCCTTCCATCTCCTCTCTCTCCCTCCTATCTCTTCCCTTTGTCTCATCCTTTCCTTGTCTCTTTCCCTCCTCTATCAATTTCTCATCTCTACCTTTCTCGTATCCCTCTCTTCCTTTCCTCTATCTACCTCCTCTCCATCTTTCCTCTGTCTACCTCCTCTTCATCTTTCCCTTCCACCTATCTTCTCATCCACCTTCCTCTTTCCCATCATCTTCAAAATTCGTGTGTCCCTTCTTCATAACTATAGATCTACCTGCTCCATCATTACCTTTCATCTCCTCTCTCTCCCTCTTATCTCTTCCATTTGCCTCGTCCTTTCCTTGTCTCTTTCCTTCCTACCTTTATCTATTTCTCGTCTCTATTTCTCCCTCCCTCAACACTTCTCATCTCTTTCTCCTCGCAGCTCTCTCATCTCTTCTCCATCTGTTTCTACCATCTCCTCATTTTCCCTCTTTTGCTCTCTCAATCTCCCATTTTTCCCACTTTCTCTTTCACTCCATCACTCTATATTTCTCATTCTCCCTCCTCCCTTAACCACCTTCCCTTCTTCTGACTGCATTATTTAGTGAGGTGCCGCCACACTTAGAACCCAATAAAACAACACCCATATTAAAACCCATACAGTCATAAAAGAAACCTTATGTCTACTCTTTCGTCCTTTGTCTGTGCTCTCTTCTATGGTGTCGATGTCATTGCGCGCATCACCTTTAGCCTCTATTCCGTACGCCTCTACCATGACCTATGAGTCTCTATTGTTGCTCCTCCACCCAAGCTCCTCAACTTTCACCCTCTGTTGTTGTGTTTGTTTGTTTGTTTGTTTTTGGCTAGTGAAGTCGGTAGCTAACTCATGTATGCTCGATCGATAATCTTTTAATAGATTTGATATATAAAGAGCCTCGTAACCATGTTCCACATACACTAATAATATTCCAAATTCACATTGAAATTACTGTTATTTTTTTCAAATTCCAATTGGCTTGTCTCGACAAATAGTCAATTCAAACTTGTGTGAATGGATGGGCATGGAAGAGAATATGTATCATTTAATGACCAGCATATGGATATGGTATTTATGTTAGAAGGAGCTTTATATGATGTAGAAAGGTATAACAATTCTCAGAAGATTTTTCCTAGAACTAACTTTTTATGTGATGATAGATCCAGATGTGGCATAGCCCTCACTCAAATAGACCGCATCAGTCAGATGTATGACTTTTAATTCATTTAGATATAGATCTAAGATATGATGGATCTCAATAAAATTCTTAATAGATATATCATTGTGTTACTCAAATAGATTGCATCGATTACATGTGAGACAAATTTTATTCTAATTTCCTCGTCTATAGTAACATCAATCATCACATCCTATGAGAATATAGATTTCTCTTAAATATCTTAAAATGACACTCATTGTTGCAATTTGCAACTCACATGCCTCTTTTTCATAATGTATTATCATTTCTGGTGTTCTAATGGAAAATTATATATTTCTGTAGTTTTTCACCTAAGAACTGAGGCTTATGCCTTGCCTCGATAATGAAAAACCATCACAATCCATCTAACATTTTTTTAAAACATTGGTTTTTACAATGGGCTCACAACAATGTGTATGAGCCTATGATCATATCTTCCACCTCACATTCATGCTTCTTTTTCATGTAGAGATAGGGTGAGGTGGATGGTGGTCTTCGGAGCATAAAGTTGAGCAACATCGAGTTTCATCTTCTCATAGGGTCCACTCTTCACGATTCTCAACCACCTCATGGTACCTTCTTGACCCACACATATGCTATTGAGTACAGGTTAAGGGTCATTACCTCTTTCTCATAAATCAATATCTACTTATTATGACATGGCATCCAACTAGTAATATCAAATAAATGGATATAACCAAGTCCAACGTCTTATGCTTCGGTTCTCGCTGGCCCTACGTCCACTGTTTGCTCCGAGGTTCTTGTGGGGTCTTGGTCGGAGAACTCCTTTTCGACCAAGTTCGTGCACGCATGTCTAGTCGGACTCTTTGATAACCAATTCTCGGGGGATGTGGTGCCAATTGCCAATTGTAGATGATGTGTTCGTGGCCTATCCTTGTAGCATATGGAACACCTTCTCTCACTTGGCGATGCAGGCACGATTGCTTGGAGGAAGTTGCAATTCGTGGATGAGGCGGCAGATAACTATGTATGGTGTTTGGTGCGAGTGCGAGGAGTCCCTTTCCTCTCTCGTATTGTTGTCTGTTTGAGACCGGCCCTAAAGCGATGGGGTTTAGCGATCCCAATTCTGGATGATGGCCTGTGTCCGAATTCCGACCCAGAGATTACGCTGCTATTGCTGGATTGCAACGGTGTTGATGTTTTGAGAGATTCGATCTTCTCCTCGATCTTGGACGTCGGACATTTCTGTTTTCGTGTGCAGCTTCAGCTTCTCGATCCTCCACCGTCGCCGTCGTCGATGCTTGGCGCTTCCTCTTCTTGCTTGCCGGTTGGGCTGCCCGTTGATGGACCTCTCGATTGTGGGTCTTGAGGAGGCGTTTCGGCTTCCCAAGATGGGCATGGCTCAGGATTTCGCCTTTTTGGTATCCTCGTTATCGCAGCCTACCGAGGTGGACTGTGGGGCTTCTTTGAACTCTCAAGCCATGCACACATGGAATAGTGCTCCTCAGTTCATTGTCGGGGTTTCAGATCTCTCTGTTTGCTCCAAGCTAACCGATCCGTTTAATAAACGGATCTCGTTCTCAAGCCATCAGTTGTGGTTGGACCGGCCTTTATGTCTGGATTCTGCGACCAGGCCTGGGTGGGATTGCCGGATCCTGGACTGTAGCTTGCTTGCGCCGCAGCTGCGATGTCTTATCCCCTTTGCCCGGATGATAGCCCTGCTGAGATCCAAAAGTGCTCAGACAACGTGTTGACGCTTATAAGTGATATGAGGATGGGGGAAGAATCAGTTGAGGGGGTGGCATGTGGTTCATCATTGGAAGTGGATGGCTGGGTCCTACCATGGGCGGTACTGCTGATAAGAAATCTGGTAAGCGCTATAGGAGGAGACAACGTTCAAGGCCTCAGCAGGGGATGCCTCCCCTGATCTCGAATCAGAACGCTATAATTGCGGATCTGGCAGGAGTCGTTCGCACTCAGGGCTCGAAATTGGTTTCCCAATGAAGATTCTTTCTTGGAATGTTAGGGGTCTGTGTGACCTGAAAAAGCGGAGGATCCTCGGAACGCGATTTCGAGATTGGGATTGTGAAGTGGTCTTCCTGCAAGAAACTAAGCTTACTTCTATTTCTGACTTGGTCTGGCATTCTTTGTATGCGGGTGGCTTTGACGATTTCAGGTCGATCGGTGCTTTAGGCTCTGTGGGGGGTGTGCTTGTGGTGTGGAAAAGTCCTGCCTTTAATTTTCATGCTGAGTGCAGGGGCACGCATGTCCTCACCATCCTTCTGGAGTGTATTAATTCTTCTTCTGTTTTGGACCTATCATGTGTTTATGGACCTTGCAATCACGCTGAGCGACACTTGTTGTGGTCTGATTTGCGGGAAGCTAGGACGGCCTTCGCGGGGGTCTCGTGGCTCATTGGTGGTGACTTCAATGTCACGCTTCTTTCCACTGATAAGCCGGGCTCTAGGGGGGCAGGACCCTGACTCTGCGGATTTTGTTGACACTATCGACGGCTTGGAGTTGGAAGTGATGGATGCCGCTTGTTCGAAATTCTCGTGGAGAAGCTCTACTTCTCGATCGCGCATCAATCGTTTCTTGGGCTCCACAGAACTGATGGATTTATTCCCGGTGTCTTTTGTGGTTGCTATGCCGAGAACGCATTCCGATCACACTCCCATTCTTTGGGATTCGGGAGAGCTTACACCGCCGAGGGGTTTTTTAGATATGAGAAGAGTTGGCTTTTGGAGGACTCTTTCAGGGATCTTGTCACATCGTACTGGTCCTCCCTGGTAGTTTTCGGCTCGGCGACGTCTAGGTTTGTGCAAAAATTGATCTCTTTGAGAACACGTTTGTGCGCCTTCAAGAGGGAATCCAGGGATGCCCGTCGCGCTGCTAGAGTGGAGGCGGAGGAAGAGGTTTCAAGGCTTGATGCCTTGGAAGATTGCCGCAATCTGAACAATGATGAGCTGGCCCAATGCGCGTTGGCCCAAAAGAAGATCGTCGATGAGGACAAGAAGCGTATTACCAAATGGAGGCAACAGTCGAGGAGTTGTTGGCTCAGGGAGGGCGATGCGAACACAGCTTTCTTCCACCGGATTGCTAGTGGGAGGCGTAGGTATAATACTATGAGATCTGTGATTGTCAATGGTGCTCGCATGGACGGCGACAGAGAGATGGGCAAAGCAATTGCAGATCACTTCCATGAGTTCTCGACGCGATTGACTGAGAGACGCTGGAGATGGACGGGGCCGGGAGCTCCAGGATTGACTCCCTCCTTAGCCACTTCTTTGATGCAGACGGTAACATTGGATGAACTGAAGGCTGCGGTATGGAGCCTAAATGCGGATGGGGCTCCATGCCCAAATGGCCTTCATGTGGCCTTCTACAGAGATTTCTGGGATCTGGTGAGTGCCGAGGTGTTGGAGGTTATGACGAAGTTCTGCAGTGGCAATGCGGGGTTCAATAAGATAGGCCCTGATCTTTCTCCTTCCTAAGCACTTGGCGATGGAGAACATTGCGGACTTCAGACCAATCGCGATGTCCAATGCTCTGTATTTGATTGTGGCAAAGGTACTTGCTATCAAATTGAGCCATACTCTCGAACTCATTATCTATCCTTCGCAATCAGCCTTCGTTCCGGGAAGGCAGATTGCTAATTATTTGGTTATGGCATCTGAGATGATTGCTAATTGGAGGAGGCGGGGATAAGAGGCGTAACTCTGGGAGGTTGACTTTGCGAAAGCCTACGACACGTTAGATTGGAAGTTCCTATGGTTGGCTTTGCACAGGAGGGGCTTTCCGGACCTGTGGATTTACTGGATGAAACGTTGTGTAACGACCTCTTCTATGACGATTCTGGTTAATGGTCGACCGGAGGGCGGTTTCTTTCAGCCAAGGCGGGGAGTCAGGCAGGGGTGTCCTTTGACCCCGTTGTTATTCGTCATTGTTTCTGATATCTTAGCTCGACTTGTGGATAATGTTATTTGTGGTGGTCGCACCGCGGGTTACTCATGGGATGGTATTACGGTCCCGCTTCTTCAGTATGCAGATGACACTATTTTCTTCATTGATGGGGGCATTGAGGAGGCGTCTGGCATGGCAATCACTTTGGAACCTTTTGGCGAGTTGTCTGGTCTATCAAAGAACCCTAGCAAATCCATTGTCATTCCCTTTGGCTTATCGGAGGAGGACGCACGTATATGCAGCCAAATGTTGGGCTCCGATTCCGGTTGCCTCCCTATCATGTACCTCGGGGTGCCATTATCCTTGGGCAGAACCAAACAAGCTGACTGGTTGCTGGTGGTTGAAAAACCAGAGAGCAGACTGGCGGGTTGGAAGTTGACCATCTTATCCAGAGGGGGCCGCTTGGTGTTGTTGAAGGCAGTTTTATCTTCGATCCCGATTTTTTTCATGTCCACGTGCCTTATGCCGACGGGGATCCAAAATCGTCTTGAGAGATTGATGCGTATATTCTTATGGGGCAAGAGCGATCGAGGGACCGGTGGGATGCATCTGGTGGATTGGGAAGTAGTCACGCTCCCTAAAGGAGAGGGAGGGCTCGGTGTCCGAAGATTGGATGCGATGAATGAAGCCCTGCTAATGAAGTGGGTGAGAAGACTCTGGGGTGACAGTGATAATTTGTGTTGCACCCTTCTTCGACGGATCTATGATATTAACGATACCTCGCCTCTGACTTGCGGGCAGGTCCTGTCGCCTACTCCTTTCTGGAGGAGGATTTCGGGGACTCTTCCCAGTTTCCATTCGCTCTTTAGACTGGTGCTTGGTAATGGAGAATCATTTGCTTTCTGAACGGATGCAGGGCCATTATGTTCACGCTTTCCTCGTCTTTTTGCATTGATGGTTGAACGTGGGGCGAGTATTGATACCTGCTGGCCGGATGGAAACTGGATGCCTTTATTCTCTTCTCACTTCTCTGACCAGCGTCTAGAAGAGTTTCTTGGTTTGCTTGAAACCTTACGCGATATCGAGAGTCCGGCGGGGATCAGGGACCATTGGGCATGGCGTAAGGGACCCTTTTCTGTCAAGAAGGCATATGGTGTGATTCACAGGCCTCCCCCCTCGCATTCTGAGGATCTGGTTAGAGATTGTAAGATCTTTTGGGGATTCGGCCTCCTAGAGAGGATTGGCTTCTTTTTTTGGTTGTTTAGGTGGCAAAGGCCGATGACGAGAGACCTTTGCGCTAGGCTCTAGGGGGTTGTCTCCGATAGGTGCCTCGTGTGTGACGTTGAGATTGAATCTTTGGATCATCTGTTTTTTCATTGCCAAAAGGCGACAACAAACTGGTCTGAGGCTGATCTAGATTGGGTATGTACAACGAACATGACCTCTTTTTGTGGTTCCATTGTGGCTGGCAGACATCGCCCTCGTCGGGTCCTGTTTCAACCTCTTGCTATTGTATGAGCGATTTGGTTGGCAAGAAATGTGTTTTTCTTCTCAGGTCAAAGATTCTATAAGGAAAACATTATGGCGCATTCTGCAAGCTTAGTGGAGGATTGGGCTATCTAACTTTATTATTTGTATTTCTCACTTATCTATGATTAGTAATCAATCTTCGGGCGGACACCTTTGAGTGTTACCCCCCTCTTTTAGATTCAAAAAAAATGGATACAACTCTTTCTTTCCTGTGCTCGCATCTTTCCTTGTAGGGCTCACGTGGAACAAGAATTTTTTTAAATAAAAAAAGGGGGTGGGGGCGCATGTTAAATGATGCTCAACCCAAAACTTATTAAAGCAACAGAAGTTACAGAATCCAAAGGTAGGTCTCAAGTAGAGATCTAGCTAGAGCTATTACAATTTCCACATAAAACCACTCACATTTGAAAACAACTCCATTGCGTGAAGCCCAATTGCCCAAAGCACTCGTTTTGAAAACAACTCCATTGCGTGAAGCTAAATTACCCAACGTACCACGATTGGCCTCCAAATTTCCACAAGAGATCTAAATCGATTCACCACAAGACCGATCCAAAAAGAAAAGTGAGAGGAAGGATCTAACTAGCCAATTCTAGTCGTGTCCCGCACCTGGTGCATGCTCATGTAGGAAAAGGGATAGATGAACCATGTCTTCATGTTCCAAGTTGCAGATAGGACTAGTGTCGTCTCTGTCTGGCTGTAGAGAGGCCCAACACCTCTTATTAGGGTACGCTCCCACTGCCAAATCCAAAGGAAAACTGTGATCTTTAAAAGAATACGTAGTGTCCAAATCAACTTGCAATTACATACTCGCTCTCTGTCAGTTGGAGAGGATCCACAAGAAGCTGTTAACGCCACATAGGCATTTTTAACTGTGAGGTATCTATCTTACCATACCCAGTGATTTCGTCCTTCCTCTGGAACTTGAAACCATATATTAAACTTAAAAGATTTAAAAATTCTTCCAACCTTTGATCAAAGAAGCCCGGAGAAAAGATCGATGCCACTAATTATCCTCCCAGACATCTCTAAGTGTAGCCTCACGATTGGAGGTCGATGCAAAAAGCCACGGGGACCACAGTTATAAAGGGCCAAAACATGTCCAGTCATCCAACCAAAACCTGAATGAAGAGTCATCACCAATGCAACATTTAACATGAGCATGCAACTCATGAAACATTGCAGAGAGTCCTCTTCAAAAAGCCATGGGAGAGCGGTAAGGGCTCACAGGGGTACAAGGGCTCGATGGAAGGTCGTAAACCTTCCTAACTAGACGCGGCCAAACAAGGTCATAATTCGCACCCCATATTCTAGCCGCCCCTTTAAGTAGCAGCGACTTGTTCATATCTTCTAGTTTATGAATACCCAAGCCCCTGGTCCAAGGGTTGAGTAAAAATCTCCCAAATCAGCAGAGGCACATTGTAGGAACTACCAACCGACGGACTCCGGCAAAAGCTTCTCATGCGGGATTCAATTATTGTCCTCATCCCCACCTAGAGGACAAAAGTAGACATGAAGAAGATCAGAATTGATGCCAAGACCGCCTATAACAGGAACAAACGACCCCCGTGAGAAAGACACCTGGCCTTCCACCCAGCTAACTTTTGTATTACTCGTTCCATCATCGATAGCCAGTCTGACTGTTTCAACCTCCCACTGGTGAGGGGCAGGCCCAAATAGGTGATTGGGAAACTCCCTTCCAGAGTTGAAATAATCGCAGCGCATTCAATAACCTCGTCCTCAAAAATGCCAAAGGGAACAAACATGATTTAGTTCTATTTATTATAAGGCCAAAAAGTTCCCCAAAATGTCCACCACTAAATTCATTCCTCTAAACTTCTCTGTTCCACCCTCAATGAACATTATGGTATCATTTGCATTCTGTAGAAGCATGATAAATATCTCCTCATTGCAATGGCATGAGGTGCTACCACTCTAGACCACTCTCCTAACCATTGTAGCAAGGACAAAGAGCAACAGAGCGAGAGGGCATCCATGCCTAACCCCCTTCTGGGACTGAAAAACCCCTCAGGTTTGTCGTTAATAAAAACGGAAGTGGTGATATGTCTCCTCATCCAAGAGATCCATAGATCAGGGAAACCCCTTTTCGACAGTGCTCCCACAAATACATCCAGTCCACACGCTCGTAAGCCTTTAAAAAATCAATGTTCCACAACAAACTCCCTACACTACTAAGATTCCAATCACCGTCAAACTTAGAGGTCATGACCACACAATTCGTGATTAGATGATCGGAGATAAAAGCAGTTTGCACCTCATCTACCATACCCTCAATAGCTTCTCGCAGGCGAGTAGCTAGAATCTTTGCAACAATCAGGTGACTACACTGGAGAGGGCAATCAATCTAAAATCTTCAAATCGGAGAGCAGCCTCTTTTTTAGCATTAGGAAACGCAATGCTCGATTCAATCTCTATACCATACATGAGTTTCTTTCAAACGGAAGAGACAAAACTGCATTTAACTACACTAGAAGACATTCTTTATCAGATATTAGATTGGTCAAAGAGATCGATCCCTCTAAACGTCCAACCGTTTATGTGAAACAATAGTTTGTTCAAAATATTCTCTTTATCACGCGCTCATTCTAACCACACTCCCATCTGTTGGGATCTGGGAGGTGTCTCGCATCAGCATTGTTTTCTATTTTGAGAAAGCATGGGCTTTTGGAAAGGGTTTTTTAGATCAGATGTTTGTTTGTTGGAGAGCAGTGTCTCCATACATTTGAAGTAATTAAATGAATTTTAGTGCAATTCTTCAATGTCGAAAATGAATAAAGGGTTGGTTACATTTGTGCTTGTAAGCTTTTTATATGACCTTCAAACTCTCTCATGTGAAAATATCCAATGCTTTCTTTGTTCAACAATGTGGATGAATGGAATCACTAAAGCTTATTTTTCAACAATTAGCTCTTCCATTATCATCTTCTATATCATATATTTAATACTTTCAAGAAGGTAATAACATGAAATTTAAATCTAGTTTTGTGCAAATGGTCTACATGTGTTGGTTCAACTGAAAATTCTTGTCAAAAAATTTGCACAAAAGCCACACATGTATAACATAAATAAAATTGATTGTTTAATATGCTACAATTTCCTGTATCCCCTCCCGTCCTCATCAAAATTAAATTAAAGATATCTTCTTTCTCAACATCGTCCAACTAAATTATGCTAAAATAATGCGAGTAATGTATTTATTCTTACACCTTTTTTAAACATTAGAAATAAAAACATCTCCATTATTCAGTCTGAACAAAATCAACATCTTCATTGAATTGAACAATATCCCCAATGGTAAATCATATAATCCTCTTTGAAAACAAAAAAAATACTGAAAGAGAATTACATAATTGAAAGATTTTAAATGGAAGAGGATTAAAAAGTGCCAAAAATATATGAACCTGAGGCTTACACCTTACCTCGCCCCCATCGTCCGACGACCGTCTCGACCTTTCGTCGCTCACTCCCCATCAAAATCAGTTGAGGCTTCCGCCTCGAGGCCAAAAAGCCTCACCTCACCTCGACCATCTCGAGTCAAGCCTTTTCATACCAGGATCACGACTGAGGCAACTACTTGGTTATCAATTGCTAACAAGCTTGCATAAGTTAGTCGACCAATCAAATCAAGCGGTGCTCAATTCGAACATGCCTATCCCATCGATGGCTATGCCTTCTTTTATAGGCCCGACAAATCCATTGACTAGTCATCCAACCAAGCATATATGATGATGTTTTAAGCTGATTTATGTGTTATTTTTTTGATTTTTAAAGTTATCTAATAATATGATTTTTAATATTTTGTTGGATTTTTAAAGGTACTTTTCTTTCATCGTGATAGCATTGAAAAAGTCCACATCTACATGAATATAGAATTATATATATAAAAAATATTTTTATATATTAAAAATACAAAACCTACTAAATCAAATTATTCACTCGACTACCAATTAATCCGTAGTTGGTGACCCTTCCGACTAAATAACACTACCAACTTTTACAAGTTTGTTGAAATGTCCTACAGTCCCAATCTCACTTAAAAAGACCTCGCAAGAGATATCTAATTCTAATCCAATCTAGCCCTTCGATTCCACAAACCACAGGATAGCAATATCCCATTTTGGGCCACACTATATTAACGAATATCCCAACTCTCGCATCAAAAGTCCCCTCCTATGACCATTCCTCTAGTAGTGCAAGAACATTAAACCCTTATGATCTTTCGACTAAGGTCAGTCCCATAAAAGGCCCTTAGATCTCTTGCAGTCGCCTAAGGTAGGCAATGTCCCGGCTTTCTCATCCCCCCACAATGAATTGAAGGAGTGAGAGCACACCGATGTGTGAGCTGAAAACGTCGTCATCACCAATTTATCATCAAAAGCCACAAAATCGAATCCACAATTGGATGTTAGGATCGGAAGGAGCAAGCTCAACTCCCCTTATACCTCGAGCAAGGTTTCAAAAAACGAAATGCAAATTGAGGCATCCTCGCTAGAATCAAGGGGGATTGGATATAGTATAAAAGATCTTTTAGAAGCACATATTCCTCCGAGCGATCAACTAGGACATGTACATAAAAGTCTTTATGGCAATTCGATTTAATTGAAAATTGAAATTAGGTCATGCGCTAGCCTCTTTAGGAGGTTCTGACACACTAGTCTACTCGACTGGTACATGCCTTGAGGCGTAAGCCTTACTTTATAAAGAACATGTTCATCAAAACTAAAATCAAATCTAAATTTGTTTACATAAAAACCTAAAAATGAGAAAGTTTTGTAACAAACATATTTTATCCCACTTTACGCATCTCATCAAGATTTATAGATGATTAAAGATCCAAGTTCATAATTTACTAATGAAGAATATTACGAAGTATGCAATCAACTAATCAAACAACTTCATAGTGCATGCTAAAAGCATATACAAAGTAAGTATTCACCTGTGGTGGACTTCAATCTCTATGTCGGTCACCATGTGCCTATGTATCACAATGATATGATAGTTATAGTGTACAAATCTAGTTTTTACAAGAGGACACAACATATCGAAGTATATTATCACCATATAAGAGTGGTAATTTAGCTAGGAGAAATCAACACAAGTTACATTTCTATTTCAAAACAGCAGGTATCTTCACTGGCTACATAAAAAGGGTGCTTTCATAATACGTACATGTGTTTATATTATTCGGATACTAAACATGGGCTTATATTCTTTAAGATAAACAATAAAAGTACAATTATTGGCATAAATGACCACTTTGGAGTGCTTTCCACTAGGATCGATCAACATGTTGTAGTGCTTTCCCCTGGGATCAATTGATCTATTAGAGTGCTTTCGCATCAGTTCGATTAGTTTGTTGGAATGCTTTCCCTTGGGATCTGTGATTGCATCTCCTAGGTCATATTTATATCATACACACATCTGTTGGGATTCGAGGGACGATCAATGCCCCAGTAGCATCCTCCTCTTTGAGCGTGTAAGACTGCAAGATGAGGGGTTCCGTGAGAAAGTCAAAGGATGTTGGCAGGAAATACAGGTGGAGGGTTCGACATCTCAAAGGATGGTTGCAGAGATAAGGGCATTATGACTTATGAGTCATGCTTATTCAATAGAGGAGGGAGTTATAGTTGCGTCGTGGTCAGCGGAGAGACGCAGCACCGGATGAGATTGTGCATGTGGATTAGATTGAGGACTCCAAGGAGCTACAGTTGGAGGAAGTGGCCGAGAGATGCGAGTTTAGCCAGCTCCTTTTGGATGAAGACAAGACACGCGAAATTGAATGGAGACAGCGGTGGATAAATCGTAATTTATCACCATTTATTTGATTTATTAGCCCTCTAACTTAAACAATGCAATTAACTTAACTCTTAATTAATTCACATTAACAATTAACCTTCTTTAAATAATTAACATTAATTATATGTACATAAATAATTGTATTATTGTGCCCATGATTTCGTGTTTTCTTATTATTAAAAATCAAATAAAAATTAATTTAATATTGTATATATTTAATATAACTTTATTCATAAATCAAAAATAAAAAAAATAACAAAAGAAAATAAAATGAGTATTTTTAATATCTTAAAAATACTTGCAAAAAATGTAACTATGTATATATGATGTATTCTTACTTTGAGTTCTACATAAAGATGTAGATCTCAAAAAGATCTCAACTTTCATGTTGAATATTTTTTAAATTTAAAGTCATTTATTACTTCATTCTATTTAACATTTATTTATTTCTTTAATTTCTCACTGGGCCATGTTGCCCAATGTCATCCAACCACGCCACATGACCCTTAAGAGCCAAGCGCATTCAATTCCAGTTGTTAAATCACCTTCGATCAGACGACTTCAAATCCATCACACCTGCCTTGATCTAGACCCTCTGATCTTTTGGATCAGGGATCAAGGCCATCCATTCACACCTCTGGTAGGATCGTCTGATGCATTCAATCAGATAGTTATGCCATCACCTCTATCCTCTAGCCCTCTCCCTCAAAGAGCCATGAACCTCTGCAACCACCCTAACTCTCTTATTTTTCCCAACCACTCCGACGAACACCCTGACTAACTAACGCCTCCACGACATAGCCCTAACCTTCCACTTCTTCGCAAATCTCCTAACCTTTCACATTTATAACTCCTATAACTCCCGACGACGGTTGAAACTAACACTTGGGATTATAACAACCACCACCTTCTTCTTCAAATAGTTGATCACAGGAGCGAAAATCGGTGGCCCACCATTACAAGGGCTAGGCCCAGTGTCTCTCCTCCTCTCCATGACAGAGAGACGAAGGATCGACAATGCAAAGACAATCTTCTGCCCAAGTGTTGACTCATGGTTGTCCAGCCATGCTACGGGTGAGCATCCATACTATTCGAGCTTCATGCCATGGCTGGGCATGTTAAGTGATGAGCCGAGTTTCTTCAAGGCTCAACTCAAGCCCTTCGACAGTCGGTAATCTAATCGTCAAGTTTCAGGTAACATAGGTTTTTCTTTGCTTTGCTTTTCTTTAACTTTCCCGCTTTGTACATACAACCCACTTGATGCAAACTTGGCCTCAACCTTCACTATGTATCATAGATACATTATAGGATTTTCTTACCGCCTCCGATCCTCCAGACCCTCCTCCACTCCATCCTTTATTCCCCCTTATTCAAGCCTCAATGATGAACCCACCAGGTCCTTGCCTTCTTCACACACTATGGGCCTCCATTTCACCTCATAATTCACATGCACACACAGTATTTGGCTTCGGTTATGCGTATATAACATGTGTATGGCAAAGACCACTTCACTGGTCGGATTGTGGTGCGAGCTCTATTCTGGAGCTCCGTCTCCAATGATCGAGCGTAGATTCCATCCTCCATATCGACTCAGCCCTTCTCCAAAGTATCCTCATTTTCGCCAACCATCCAAGAAGCTCTATGGGTCATCAGATGGCGTGCAGCAGCACAAAGGAGCATGCTCGGGCTCACCGAAGCCCAGACTACTCCGTAGAATAGAGGAGGAGCACCCATGTACACGTGTTGTCGAATAAGGCCTTATTGGGTGTAATCCAACAGACCAGGAGCGGTCATATCAACCACATCCAACCTGCAACCTCGGACATCCCCAAGCCGCAACCGAAGCACAGTTGTTCGCTACGTGGCTCGAGCCACGCGCCTCACCCCCCAGCCTGGAGTCACGCATGCCTCATACTTGTTTCTCTGGGAATTTAAGTTATTGAACAACTCTACCCCACTGGCTTTTTATATTGCAAAAATACCCCCGCACGAGGGGCTTAACCTTAAAGATGAGTAGTTGATTTATTTGCATTTTAGTCCATTCAGGGACCTGTTTGTTATATTTTTATGTTTTATTTATTATGTTTTGTTGCATATTTGCCCATGTGATATTTTTGTAATATCTTGAATACCAAAACTCTGATTGATGTGATTTTAATTTCACTGTGATACTATTTTAGTTCTCTGTAATATGGCATGGATTAATCTCTAATCTTATGTGCATTATTTCATCATAAAATTAGGGATATATTGAGTCTATTCTTTATGTATAGAATGTCATACATTTAATCTCGCTTCATTTAATGCATCAATTGATCCATGATTTAAATCAAACACATTATCGAGTTATTTTATTGATCTAGGGGCACGTTTATGTATTTATACTCATGTTCATATTTAATCCATTCTGATTCATTTTGTCTTTATTTAACATGTATGAAAATCAAATAAAAATGCATTATGTTTCATTATGTTATGTATTGCATCGTCGTGTCATGTTTGGCCTAGATAACTTAATGATTACTTAACATTGATGTTTATAACTAAATTAACTAGATTAAGAGCTCGTGTCCCTAAGTTCGACCAAGGACTGAGCCACTCCTCGCGGAGATCCGTTGTTCGATTCTGACCTACTCGCATTAGGTCACACTACAACTGCACATTATTAACATAGCATGGACGTGGTTTGTCAGCGGTCAAGACATATGTGGTTGAAATAAGGGGACACTGACATCGGATTCTTTCATGTAGTGGCAAATGGTCGTAGAAGATGGAACATGATTCGCTAGATCGAAGTGGATGGGAGGACATTATGGGTGATCATCCCATTGGGGATGCAGTTAAGAGGCACTATTTGTAATTTAGCAGACGAGCACCTGCAAGTGGTGCGAGATGGCTGGGAAGAGATATCGTGCGAGTGTCTGAGTGGCAGTCTGAGGAATTACTGAGATCGATCTTGTTGAATAATATCAGGCAGGCAACTAAGGATCTAAACGAGGATGGATCCTCTAGGCCAGATAGTTTTCCGATTTTTTTTTCTTTCGGGAGTTTTGGGACTTAATAGGGCAAGAGGTGTCGGAAGTAGTGGAGGAGTTGCATCAGGTTAATGGTGGTTTCGAGGGGCTAAATCGTTCGCTTCTTTTCCTTATGCCAAAGAGAGATAGCGAGACACATGTACATGTGTCTCATTGCATTGTCTAATGTCGTTTACTTGATTGTGGCAAAGATTCTGGCCAGCAGACTGCACGAGGTGTTGGCCTCTATTATTGGTCTTTCGTAGACAGCATTTGTCCCATGCCAACACATGATGGACAGGGTTGTGTTGGCGACTGAGATTGTGGTTGAGCGGTGCAGGAAGAAGACCAAGGATCTCATGTGGAAGGCGGATTTCTCGAAGGTACGGTTCTTGTGGTCGTCTTTGCATCTTAAAGGGTTTTTCCAGTGAGTGGCTTGTCTGGATGAAAAAGTGTGGCAACTGCCTCTTATGTGGTGCTGGTGAACGGTATATAAAAGGGTGGTTTCTTTCAGTAATGCGGAGTTAGGCAAGGTTACCTGTTGGCACCATTGTTTTTTGTGGTGGCAGTTGGTGCCTTGGCCGGTATGGCAGTGAAGGCCGAGGACGGTGGATTTTTTCAAGTTTCCATATATGTGGGATCTCAGGTCCCATTTTCCAGTATGTATATCTTCTTCATGAAGAGGACCGATAGTTGGAAAGGGGTTGGCCATCGCTCTTGAATTGTTTGGTTTGGTTGCTTTTGGGGCTTTTGATATAGACGTGGGTGATATGGCGAGTTGTGAGGATGCATTGTAGATGCAGCGAGGGGTTTTTCATATCATGTATATTGGTCTACCATTGGTGGGTGATAGGCTACGATGTTAGGACTGGCTACCGGTCATTGAGAGAATGGAAAAGAAGTTGCGACCTGGCGTGCGATGTATCTATCGCGAGGTGGCCATTTGGTTTTGTTGCAGGCTATTCTGTCGAGCAACCTAGTTTTTTCCTATAGACGCATATGGTGTCTGCTAGGGATAGAAGGAGATTGGAGGCAATCATGAAACAATTTTTTTGGACCTCATCTGGGAAGAAGACAGGGATAGCTTTAGTGGGATGGAAAATTATAATGCTGGCAAAGGATGATGGAGGTATGGGGATTCATAGCCTGGAGGCCATGAACCATGAGCTTTTAACGAAATGGGTGACTGAATTTGGTGTGAAGGGTCAGATTCATTGTGCATATGTTTGCGATCAATTTATGAGATATTCCTTGGCCCTACGTTGCAGGGGGGTTGGTATATGTTTGCCTTCCAATTTTTGGAAGGAGATTTGTTCGATGTTTTCGCATGTTGTGTCGCATATGAAGCTGGTCGAGCTTCGGAGACGGATGTGGCTTTAGATTTTGGAGAGATGATTGGACCAAACATGGGTCACTAGACTCACTATAGATTCGCTTTCCTCGCTTCTTTACATCTACAACTGATCCTGAGGTGCTGGACAGCGATTGTTGGGAGGATGGTAGTTGAATACCTTCATTTCTTATGGAGTTGTTGGATCAACAATTTGTAGACTTCATGTGTTTGCTTGAGGCATTGCCAGTTGGAGGGGGTTTGAGTGGCTATATTGATCAACGGTCTTGGTATAGTGGCCATTTCACTATGTGGAAAGCATGTAAGGCTTTCTACAGCCTCGAAGTCTTGGATTAGACATTGATCTCGGATCGATTTGCTGACTTGTGGATTTGGAAGATAATGCTACGCAATCGAATTTTCATGTGGCTAATGCAAGAAACCGGCTTATGATGGGGATAGAAGAGCTCAGTTCATTTTGGAGTGTGACGGCTTTTGTGAGTGTCGTTCAGCAGAAAAAGGAATCGTTGAGCATATATTCTTTGCATGTCCTATTGCTAGGGCGGTTTTGGCAGCAGCGCAAGTTGGAGGAGTTCAACAAAAGGCCTGAGCAGGTTTGAGGGTCCCTAGATGAGCTTGGGCGTGACGTTAACCCAACTAAGGTGTTGGTAGCGGTCATCTTATGGGATGTGAGGCTTGCTCAGAATGGTTTCATCTTACAAGGGGTGTAAATGCATATGGAAAATGTGATTGAGCATGCTAAAAGCTTAAAGACTCTTTGGTCTTTGTAAATGTTTTACTCTAAAATATAGAATTCACAGGGCATGCGTCTTCTTGGCATCATGCCCTTTTTTCCTAAAAAAATAAATGACCACCTTGAAGATGTTTTAGGATTGAATGATGATGAAATATTGAAGGAAATATATCATGTTGTGATATTCTACTGAATTATGAGTAGTTTAACTAGTTCAATGTGATGGAAATGGTTTTGATTTCGATTGAAAAGCATCATATAGTTTTATCAACCTCGATGCAGAAGAAGTATTGATGATGAAGATTGTCACTAAAGATCGAAAACAATGAGGCATGCACCTCAACCTTGCATCGCCGACTCAACATCCCCTCACATAGGTGAGGCGCACGCCTCAAAAGGAAGCCCACCAGTATGCCTCGAGGCATTCCTAGGTCACCTTGTCTCTGGCATTTTTAGGTCGCCTTGCCTCAAGGTGTTGCTTTTTAAACTATGACATGGAAAGCTCAAAGGAAGAAAATTAGTAATAAATCAAGTTAAAAATCTAATCCAAATCCGCCTCATCACCTCAACATCCCCTCACATAGGTGAGGTGCATGTCTCAAGAAGAAAGCACGAGGCATATGACTCGATATATTTTTGGGTCGCCTTACCTCAAGGCACCAGTTTTTAAAACTATGTCCGTGAAAGCTTAAAGGAAGAAAATCGGTAACAAATCAAGTTCAAAATCTAAGCCAAATTCAAATTAAACCAAGGAAATAAACCATGCCTGGAGAGGACAGCCGCTAATTCTCCCCTCAATAGGATCCACATCATCGCATTTGCCACAAGTATATCCAAGAAAAAAGTAAATTATGCTTCAAATACTTCTGATTTTGCCTCTAACAATTCATCTCCTAAATATGAAATGTCCCTTGGTTGTGGAAGAGGCCACTACCACAATGCCCCAACTTTGGTCATCTTCCCCGACCTTTATGATAGCACTAATCATCTTTAAACATGAAAATTGAAAGGGAAAGCTTGTTGACCTTCAACCTCGCAGAGATTGGCAATTGCAACCCGGGCTTAGTTACAAATTTTACCATCATGCATATCAAGGCTCATGGTTCCAACCATTTCGAGAGAAAATCCACTAGTCTTGCCAACCAAGTGAATAATTTTTCAATCATCAATCAACCTCCAGTCTCTACAGAGGCATGGGATCCCCTTGATATGATGCCAATGCACCCAAATTAAGTCCAGTGTGCATTCATGAATCAAAAAGGATCATAAAAACTAACTACCATTCCTATTCAAAAGTACTAATAGATCAGAGGTGTTTAGTTCCCATTCCACGAGCAAAGTATCAACGAGTTTAACCACGTCACTTGCAAAATCTTTGCATGTCTCCTTTGGGAGAAACTATGCCACCTCTGAAGTCATGAGGTTTCAAAAAAAGGGGGGAGGGGAGGGGAGGATGACTTGACCCATCAATTCCCATCAACCCAAGTCTCCTCTGAAGTCATGAGGTTTCAAAAATCAGGATTAATGGATTATATGGTGCAACAATAAGGACATAGGTATTTAGCTCAATTGATTGCATCCCAAGCACGCCATTGATCTAAAATCCCCTTTAGAATCCAAAAGAGGAAAGAAAACAATAGAGACCATGTAAACTTCAACCAATAAACAGGACGGACAACTTATGCATGGTGAAGGGGCATCAAAATGCCTCACACTAACGGTGGGATCCTACACTTTTAACATGTAAGAGTTCGGACAAATATTAGGCTTTTTTTAAAGGACTATTGAGCTTATTGTAGAGTAGACATTCTAGCATCGACTACATCAGATCTTCTCGAAATCAACTGGATTTTTAAAATTCCACATGAATAATTCTAGAGCATAAAATACAACTTATCGAAGTGACGTCCAATAATAGAGCATAAAACCAATCTACAATAGAACAACATAGTAAAGAAATATATTTTAATCCACGTGAATAATTCTTAAATTGCAGGAAAACTCAACAAAATGGATACAAGGCTGCTGTAAAGTAGACATTAGTTTCATTTTTCTGGCCTGATAGAAACAGGATGGTGTGGCAAACAGAAATTTCCAGAAATAGGTTGAATAAATCAAGACAAAAGCCAAATTCCTTTATGGCTGACCTTTTCATAGAGATGTGACTTTATAAAATACATAATGCATGTCAGTGAGGATAAATAAATATAGGAAACTGATACTTTCACAAAGGCAATACCTATCATAACTTCTATCGTAATCCGGATCTTTGCGGTCAACCTCACGATCACGAAAGATGGCTACTCTGCTGCCTTGTTTACATCGATTGACCAAAGGTTCTCTGTCCATTCTACCTCTACTTGTCCTGTTAGCAATTGCTGTGGATGACTCGGAAGCTACCCTTCCTACATTGTACGTTTCGCTTACAGATTTTACCTCCTGTAGTGTCACAAATGAGCAATCCTGAAGATCATCTGGTAAATTGGGTTCGTTATCTGGTGCTATACTTGAACTACTGCTGCCACTGAATATTCTAGCACGGGCTCTGTTATACTCCTCCTTTCTCTCTTCGACACTCTTAGGATGATTGGACCTCGAAGAATGATTATCCATACTTTTCGTAGCTGGTGCATGTTTATGTGGCCTCTGCTTGATGGCAACCTTAATAGCATTGCCCTGATCTTCCTGAGGTAAATTGACAGGTATGTCTGCAAGGCGGATAGCAGGAAAATGGCACTCAGATGTTTTAAAAAGTACAATCCTGGAGCCAGATCCATCAGGCAAACTATTGTCCGGGATGGCAATCGATTGGAGAAAGTAGTGTTGCGCCACTCGGTGAGCAGCTAACCTCAGATATGAGGTTGGCAACGCTTGGAATTCCAATTGCTGTTTTGTCGGATCCCGGAGGAACCTCTCAACATCTTGCTCCATTCGCAAAACTGCAAACATACATAGAGTCCGGTTAGCAACATGAGATACTGCTGACAAAATCAAAGAGGAGATTAGACTCTGGTTGGGAATATGAGCAGCTGCGAGAAACTGCCATAGACCAGGGTTGTCACACCAATAGATAAGATCTAAAATTACAAATGGTGCTCAAAACCAAGTAAACCACTTTTTCTCAAGGGAGAAAGCTTAGAAAATTGCATTCACTGATCCAAAACTGAGGCAACGCAGGTATACAGAATTATAACAAAAACTCAATATTTCTATCACGTTAATCATATAAAGTAACCATTTCATCACGAGTCAATTACCAGATCATTTAGAGTCAACAAAATTTAGCGTGTGATTAGCCTCATAATTTTCGCTTTGTCTACTAGCCCGGTTCAAGGAGAGTCTACTCATCATTGCACCAGCATCATAACATATTTTGATTTTTCAATGTCAGTATCATATTGCCAGCTTTCACACAGCACAAGAGCAATCAATGCACCAGGCAACAAAATATCACGTCTATTTCCATGGAAAATGAAGTCATTTTCCTTGTTAAGTAATGGAAGTCGACCCCACTTGATGAAGAAAAAATTTATTTTTCATAATAGCAAAACTGAGAGAGAGAGAGAGAGATGAAACTTGACAGTCAATGGATTCACTTCAACACAAACCAACTCTGATAAACACTTGTAAGAAACAACATGGGAGGGAAATTCGTCCCATGGGTAAGTTTCTAAACTTATTGCTCCAGGGCGGTCGCAAATATTTTGTTGTTATGTACCATAATTAAGTTAAGAAAAGGAAGAGGTGGCTCTGAACCAAAGCCGCCTCTTCAAGAGGCAGCTCTTCCTAAAGCATTTTAGCCAGAAACGAAAAAATAAGCAGCAGCTCTGCTCTGCCAGCATAGCTGTTGCTTCCATTTTTTTAGGAAGTATAAATTGTATTGAAACCAAGAACAATGATCCACATATGATATAACACAAGTCGACAATACATGTTTCATATATTAGTTGGACAAAAGGTTCATATATAACATGAGAATTCATAAAGGGGGATGAACCACAAAACTCAAGTCAACAACTCATGTCAGAAAAGAAACATATACATACAAAGTTCATATAGAAGTGGCATGCATGTTTTATATTACAATAAAAATGTCACAGATATGGATCTAGCCTTTACGCTTCCTTCTCCATTCGTATTGCAACATCGATCGTCAATGTCTCAGGTACGCTTGCCTCAAATCCATGGATTTGGTTGTGTCGATCGATATCAGCAATGTGGCTCATATATGCCTCTTCAATTCCGCAAAAGTCCAATGAGAGGGGTGAGTCCATCTCTTCAGTTCCTAAAAAAGAAAGCAGTCGCTCTGCTGGCAGAAGGAGAGCTGCTGCTTTTTTTCAGATCTGGCCAGAGGCCGCCTCTTTAAGAGGCGGGAAGAGGCGGCTTTGGTTCAGAGCCACCTCTTCAAGAGGCGGCTTTTTCTTAACCAAAGCCGTCTCTTGATGGCTTACCTACGAGCTACTATACATAACAAAAAATTTTGCGACCGTCCAGGAGCAATAAATTTAGAAACTTACCCATTGGACGAATTTTCCTCGATAACATCGTCACTTCATTCAAATAAAACTACTATCTCACAGGAAATCGCTTCCATAATGCACAAATTGGCTTAAATAGAGCAACTCGGGCGGGTTTTTGGCATATCATCTGCGACATGCCTCTTGAAAATTGTATTAGATGACAGAAAATATCATTAATCTCGAGAAAAATGTACCGGAGATGCGCTCGCGTGGCTTCTCGAGGGCCTCCCTGAGGAATTGGTCCACCTGAGACACCAAGTCCTTGGAAGGCATCCCCGTCCTCTCAGCGGGTGGGCCACCGACGCTCACGGTGGGGGGCTCGTCGACGAAGCCGAGAGAGCTGTTGTCTTTGTTCGATGAGGAGATCATCAGCCTATTGACGCTCTCCTCCAAGTCAGCCATCTCCCACGAGTCGGGGGGCCCGAACTCCTCCATGGACGGAAGGCCTGGTCCTGCTCCTAGGGCTTCATGGGGAGCTCGATCGGTATATCCATGGGGATTGGGGATTTTCTAGGGTTTGCGTGGATGGAGGGAAGGAATCAGGAACGGATGACGAGAGAGGAAAACGAATACGGAGGGGAACAGAAAAAAAAGCCAACGCCTTTGTTTTCGTGGACGAGGAATTCCGGCGGCTGCTGGTACGATTTCCTTGGATCATGTAAAGACATATTTCCTGTGACATTATTAGGATTGCACCCTAAACCTTTCCATACATCATCATCATAACATAATCCTAAATAGTGTAGTAGAGAATAAAATTATCATTACTACGTGGATTATATTCATTGTTTGTTAGATCAGGCTGACATGAATAGTCGTTCTTATTTTCTTCGGTAGGAATTGAAATGTCATTCTTTGCAAATAATAAGGAATGTATTTTTTTAAATATTTTTTAATTTATATATCATTGTCACAAATATATATATATAGATGTAAACGATCGGATAAGTTACAAATATAGCATATATAGATACCGTGTAGATGTGGATCTTTCTTCTTCTTTTTGCGGATACATATATAGTTACAGATACCATTTTCAATTTATTAGGATATGAATACATATATAGTTACAAACATAGCAGCAGATACGGATACATATATATTGAATATATATGTTATACGAAAAAATGTGGGTTGTTTTGCGGATACAGATATGGACATGGATATGTGTTTTTATTTATTTTTTGTCGATACGGATATGGAGATGGATAGATACAGATACCATTTTCATTTTTTTAAGGTATGGATACATGTTATCTAATGGATACAAATATGGATGTGGGTATGGGTTTTTATTTTTTCCAGATACGTATATGAAAATAGTTGTGGGTTTTTATTTTTCGCATATATGGATATGGACATGGATTTTTATTTTTTTGCCGATATGGATTAGATGGGGATACCATTTTCAACTGTTTTAGGGTATTCATACGGATTATACTCTGATGGATACATATACAAACATGTATATGTGCTTTATTTTTGCGGGTACAGATATGAATAAAGATATCATTTTCATTTTTTTAGGATATAATACGAGTAAAAATATATCAATTATATGAAAATAATATCCATTACAATTAAATTATTGATTCGTGATATAAAATATATTAATTATATAAAAAATAAGTGGAGGGACCCGACGAGGTTGAAAGAAACTTGGTTGTTATGCAAATAACATTAAATATATTGATTAGTTATTTAACAATGAAATTGCAACCATCAATCCAACCTAAAAAGGCAATACTAAAAATGTTAAGACCATATATATAAAAAAATATTATAATCATGTCATTTCCGAGATAAAACTACCCGGACAATTACTTAAAACTATGACTATAAAATTATGTGTTTAAATTTCTACATGCAAGAACGCGTGATTTATAGAGCAGATTTGAATTGTTATTTATCAATACTTAAAGAAAATGAGCATGTTCATGCATAACAAATTACCTATGAAATGTATTATGTAAGAGATAGTCTTTTTACATGCTTTCTGAGATAATTAAGAAGTATAGGGTTGGGAAGGTAATTTATAAAGTTTATAGGGTATGTGGTGTAAAAATTCCAATACAACGACAAAGCATTTTTCCACATCAGCTACATCGATTCTTTACCTCTATTGAGATCTATCTTGGGTCATTCTTGGGCTTAGATCCAAAAAACCGAGATCCCTTTAAATAGCCCATTCCAATACTTCTTTGGCACTCCTCACCCTTTTTCAATCGGCTCACCATCCTAAAACTTGCATCTCCTAACTGGTGCATTGGTTGACCTCTCTTACAAATTGTCAAACCATCTCAAGCATTTTTTTCGCATCTTATCGTTGATACGAGCTTCACCAACTTTCCTTTTGATTGCATCATTCTGAATCTGATCTTTATATATATGTCCACACATCCACCTTAGCATTTTCAATTCTTGTATTGACATTCTCTACACGTGTCTATGATTCACAGGCCAACATTCAGATCTATAGAGCATATGAGGTCTCACGGTTGTTGTGTAAAACTTTCCTTTGATTTTCAAAGGATTTTTCTTATCATATATAACAGCAAAGACTCCTCTCCACTTTAGCCAACTTGTATTTATTGTATGAGTAACATCTCCATCAATTTCTCCATCATGTTGCAAAATCGATCCCACGTATCTAAAAGGATCTTTCTTCTGAATGTTATCATCCACAATCTTCACTTTATTCCTTCATCATTGCCTCCATTAAAAGTACTCTCCATATATTCAATCATAGCCCTACTTATATGAACTCCTTTAGTCTTTAATACATGTCTCTAGTGCTAGGGACGGATCTGATCAAGCACCACACAACTAGAACCACGATCGAAGAAGAAAGCACACACAATCACATATGATAAGGACTTATAGTGGTTTGGCAATGTGTCTACTCCACTTGCTCACACCAGACTCTCTACTATTGTTTGAATGATGGTGGAATACAGTATGTGGTGCCACAGGGCTCCTTTTGTACTACAACAAAAGAATACCAAGCATTCAACAATCTCCACCATCAGCTCTCGGCCAATCAGGATGGAGGATGTGGATTAAGCATCTTAGCAATCCAACCCAACATCTTTCAGTCAATCAGAATGCAGGAGGCGGATCAAACACCTCAGCAATCCAGCACACGAGCTCTCAACCAATCAGAAGGCAGAGGGAGATCGACCACATCAGCAATGCTCTCCACTTGTATTCAACCAATCAGTCTTCATAGGATAAATCTAAGCTGATCTCCCTTGTCTTCTATGCTTGAAGACCAATAAAAGTTGAACATGTCTTCAGCTTCTCCACTGTTACATACTTTGTGGATATATCAGCAGGTTTTTTGTGATGTATGGATCTTCTTCAACATAAATTGCACGTCTTTCAGCTGCGTCCAAATGAAGTGGTACTTCACATCAATGTGCTTAGTCCTCGAGTGAAAGACAGAATTCTTTGCAAGATGAATTGCACTTTGGCTGTCGATGGATAATTGACAATCTTCACATTCTTTATTTAGTTCTTTCATCAGACCTTTCAACCATATCATTTCCTTGCAAGCTTCTGTTGTCGCCACATATTCTGATTTTGTAGTTGAGATGGTCACTATCTTCTAGAGCCTAGAGATCCAACTAAGGGCTCCACTCTCCAGGGTAAAGACATACCATGTTGTGCTTTTCCTTCCATCGATATCTCCTGTAACATCTGAATCCACAAAACCTCGAATGGAAATGTCAATGTTCCCATAACACAATGCCACGTTAGAGGTACCTTTCAGATTACGTAGAATCCACTTTACATCTTCCCAATGTTCCTTATCAGGATTCGCCATGAACCTGCTCACAACTCCCACTGCATGGGAGATGTCTGGTCTTGTGCAAACCATTGCGTATCAAATTATCAACAATGTACTGGTAGGGTACTTTTGACATGTACTCATGCTCCTTCTTCGTAGCAGATTCTTTCTCCTTTGAAAATATGAAGTGGGTCCCTAAAGGTGTTAGAGTAGATTTTGCATTTTTCATATTAAATCTCTCAAATAACTTCTCGATGTAATCTGATTGAGACAATCTTAGCTTCTTGTTCTTCATGTCTCTGCTAATCTACATTCCAAAGATTTTCTTTACAGGACCTAGATCCTTCATTTCAAACTCCTTAGACAACATCGCCTCTAGATTTGGTATTTCTTCATTGCAAGAGTCTGCAACAAGCATGCCATCTACATACAATAATAAAAGGGATTTTTACACCCATAACCCTGAGTAATTCCGCAATAACATTCATAACCCTGTATAGTCGCGAATTACACGAGAAACCCTGAGTAATGCTTAACCTTTACATGACATAACCCTATGTCAAGTTCTGTTTCGAATCTTCGTGAACTCAGACGGAAAAAGTTAGTTGTTGACAATTATATCCTTTGAAATAATTTATATTTGCATATTATGCCCCCTTCTCCTGGAAGACCTCCCCCATCGTCTCCGTTGTGGCCGTGTCTCCCTACGCAGCCTGAAAGGTCCCCCGCCCCCACGCACGTCGACCACCCCGCCTCCCGCACGGTTCATGTCTCCCGCCTGCAAGCTCCCCATCCACACCCCGCACGCCGACCTCTACAGCACCCGTTATAGACTCCCCCCTTTTCCCGATATTGTATGTTGTGATCGTGATCTGCAGTTGAAACTAGAAACTGTTGTTGCGGCACAAGATGTGAAGTCTTTTTGAGAGAGAATCTTGCAGAACTGGAAGCTATATCTATGATATTCGAGCAAGGTGATGGGATGCTAGAGGAGGTTGAGAAGCAAGCACGGTTGATCTGTGACTGCCATATGAGATTTCATTTTTCTCCTGAATCATATGGGTACATTCCATACTGCCTTGTTCATTTTGAAGATACTGCTATGGTCCTAGCAGAAAGCGGGTCAGAACCTCAAGATTCTGCATAGGGTGCCCACGCTCCAAATGATCTTGTTGGAAGAAATCTTGATTCATCTTCGTTTATGCTGTGCTCATCCGTGGTGGTTCCGGAGATGGGCGCCACATTAAGAAGTTTCTTGTAGTTGAAGAATCAGTAGTAGCCGATGTTTTAAGCAAGAATGATTGCCATCGATCAGCCTCAAGTCATGGGACCTGCATATCTATGTCAGATTCTCATGCGATTCCCAGGTATATTGGAGGTATCATGCAAGAAGACAACGAAGAGGCTAGAGAGATGCGGCAAAGAGATTTTCTCTCGTTAAACTTGGCAACAGCCACACGTAAACGGACCCCCATCCGTGTCGGCAGAAGCCATCTAAGATCTCGATCCTCCTTGCATCTAAGTAGCAGCAACAACAGATTGGGCAGTTCCAGCAGTAGATCGCACCATAGCAAAAAATCCAAGGGGATCATAAATGTACATGAAAGAAAGTTGCTCCTTGCAAGACTTATGTCGATAAAACTGCTGCTGCATCTAATCTTGTGTCAGATGACGTTGATGGTTTTATCGAAGTCAACTATGTCGAGAGATTGGTTTGGCAGACAATCATCCAACTTTGTCAGCTGCAGCTTCCCCTCACCCCCACCTCCGCGCGTCGACCCCACCCTACCGCTTGCTGCCTCCCTTCCCCCCCAGTGCGCCGACCATGTCCCATGCCAACCTTGCGCCTGCAACCTTCTCTCCCCCTCCCCCGCGCACCGACCCCACGCCTGCAGCCTCCCCCCGCCCTCTGCAGACCGCATGCCTGCAGCCTACCCCCCGCCCCTGTGCGCGTCGTCCTCGTCCCCACCTTCATGCTCCACATCACCATCCCCCCTCCTCACGCACGCCTTGACCACGCCACCTGCGGGATATCCGCCCCAAGGTAGCAAGCCCTCGTCGACACCCCCCACCCCCCTTCCACCCCCCTACAGGCCCCCTCGTCGCCCCCCACCCCCTGTAGCCTGCATGCTCTCTTCCCCTAGCCAAATGCTGGATTTTTATCTTTCCTTTTTTTAAAATAATTAATTCCAACTATTGGATAGGAGATTGGTTAAATTAACTCAACAACTAGTTGAGTTCATAAACAAAACTAATGGAAGGTTATGAGTGTAAAATGGAGCATTTATTCAGGGTTTCTCGTGTAATTCGTGATTATAAAGGGTTATGAATGTTATTGTAGAATTACTCAGGGTTATGGGTGTAAAAATCCCATAATAAAATGATGTAATATATACCAGGCTTCTTGAAGTAGCAATGATGGTCAGCATGACATTTGCAAAATCTTGTATTTGTCATGAAATCACCAAACTTTTTGTACCATTATATTGGTGCCTGCTCCAAGCCATAAAGGCTTTTTTGGAGCTTGCATACAATGTCTTCCTTTCTAGTAGCTACATAGTCCTCTGATTGTTGCATATAGATGTCCTCCTCAAGATCTCCATGGAGAAATGTTGTCTTAACATCCAATTGCTCCAAATGCAGGTTCCCAGCTGCAACAATGCTCAAAACTGCTCTTATAGTTGAGACCTTTACAACACGTGTAAAGATCTCTGTGAAATCGACTCCTGCTTTCTGCTGAAAGCCCTTCGCCACTAGTCAAGCCTTGTATTTCATGGAACCATCAGTATCTCCTTCACCCTGTACACCCATTTGTTGTGCAGAGCTTTCTTTCCCTTCAGTAGTGGGACTAAATCCCACGTTTTATTTCTTGAGAGAGAGTTCATCTCCTCGTCCATGGTTAACTCCCATTGATTCCTTGTCTCACCTTGTATAGCTTTATCAAAGCATTCAGGCTCACCATTATCAGTCAACAATAAATGATTCAAGGAAGGTGAATAACTTGCAGTGGGTTTGCTGATTCTGGAAGATTTCCGTAGCATCGGAGTTTGCGGATTATTCTGTGGGATGTGTTGAACATTTTCATCACTTGGTTGTGATATGCTTTGTTAAGGAGTTTCATCGAACTCCACAAAGTACGGTTCTTCAGTTGTCTTTCCTTTTATCAATTCATCCTTGTATAAGGAAGAATCATTGAATGCGACATCAATGCTTCTGACTGCCTTCTTATTCTCCAAATCCCACAATCTGTATCCATAGTTATTTGTACCATAACCGACAAAGGTACACTTTATTTCTTTGGGATCAAGATTTCCTCTGTCTTCCTGTTCAATGTGAAGATAAGCTATGCATCCAAGATACGTAAAAGAGAAAGTGCTACCTCCTTTCATGTCCATGTTTCTCATGGAAGATCCCCATCTAAAATAACAGAATAATCTAGATTGATTAAGTACGTAGTTGTATTCACTGTATCATCCCAATGTCGCTTGGGTAGACCTGCATGTATCTCCATGCATCTCACACGCTCTAAAAGAGTCACGTTCATGCATTCAATAACATCGTTCTGTCTGTGCTTCCTTTGGAACATTTTCAATCTCCCGATCTCATTCTTAGTACAGTAGGATTCAAACTCATCACTGCAGTATTCTCCCCTATTGTCTGACTTGAGACATTTTTAACTTTAAACATGTCTCCTTCTCAACTAAGGCCTTCTACATTTTGGAGGTCTCAAACACATTGGATTTATGTTTGCTAAAATAAACCATAACTTTCTAATTGCATCATCAATGGAAGTAACGAAATAAGGAGATCCGCCAAGGGAAGGTACCTGAGATGGACCTCATACATCTGTATGAGCTAGCTCCAGTCGTTTAGTCTTTCGTACTCTTGCAGTCTTTGTGAAACTGACTTTCTTTTGTTTTCCCAAGACATAATCTTCATAGAAGTCCATATCAACGGTCTCCAATCCTATCAACTTCCCCTTCTTCTGCATGATCTTCATTCTCTTTTCACTCATGTGACCAAGTCGTCTATGCCAAGTGTTAGCATAATGTACACGGTTCCTTCTTTCTTACCTCGAGCAAGGATCAATGGTCTTTTGACATCTTCCACGAATCTGAATTGAATGATGTTACCACGCCGGTTTGTGATAGTTGTCCAACAGTTATGAGATTTCATGTTAGATTGGGTACATGTCTAACACTCTTCAATCTCAGGAAGCCACCATTAGATTAGGATATGTCGATGTCTTCCTTTCCAATTATATTACAGCAATCATCATCTCCCAGATATATCTTTCAAAAATCACCTTTCACATATTTTTAGAGGATATCTCTTTGTGGAGTGATGTGAAATGAAGCACCTGAGTCCACAATCCAGGACTCACTTCGAGCATCTGCAACACATATTAAGGCATCGCTATCCTCATCATCGGTAAGATTTACAATGTTTTTACCTTTGTCATTTTCTCCTTTCTGTCTTCTTGGGGCCTTACATTCTATCTTGTAATGCCCCTTTTGATTGCAGTTCCAACATACCACAGACTTCAGATATCTGAATTTGGATCTTCCTCTTACCGACTTTCCCCTATAATACTTTTGGTTCCTGTAGCTCTTTCTGCTTCTTCCTTCTGTATTCAAAGCAGAACCTGACGAGTGTTTTTCCCCAGACATCTTTCATTGTGCCTCTTCTCCAAAAAGACCAACAACATCCACCAACTTCAACTTTGTAGAACCAGAGGAGTTGCTGACCGTTAGAACTAAAACATTCCAACTATCATGTAAACTAGAAAGAAGTAGAAGAGCTTTTCATCATCAAATACGATATTCACATACTCCAACTGGTTGATGATATTGTTCAGATCATTCAAGTGTAAAGCCACTGCGGAGTTCTCGCTCATCTTTAAATTAAAAAGCTTCTTTGTCAAATACACCTTATTTAATGCGGATGGCTTCTCATACGCATTTTCAAGAGCTTTGAAAAGATTTGTCGTCATCGTTTTATTTGCGATATTTGAAGCCACCGATGGAGCAAGGCTGAGCCTTGCAGTTCTTAAAACCTTTCGGTCTAGAACCTTTCACTCCTCATCTTTCATGGCTTCAGACTTCTTCCCTTCGATCGGAAGATAGAGATCTTTATGATATAGAACATCTTCAATCTGCATCTTGCAGAACACGAAGTTCGATCCATTGAACTTCTCGATCTTGACCTTTGATTCTTCCGCCATATATGTAGAGGTTGATCTTCGAACCTTGCTCTGATATCGGTTGTTGGGACAGATCTGATAAAGCATCACATGACTAGAACTATGATCAAAGAAGAAAGCATGCACAATCGCACAAGACAAGGATTTATAGTGATTCGGCAATGTGGCTACTCCACTTGCTCACACCAACTCTCTACTATTGTTCAAATGATGTTGGGATACAATATGTAGTGCCACAGGGCTCCTTTTATACTACAGCAAAAGAATATCAATCATTCAACAATTCCCACCATCAGCTCTCAACCAATCAAGATGCAGGATGTGGATTAAGCATCTCAACCATCCAACCCCACACCTCTCAACCAATCAGAATGCATGATGTGGATTAGACACCTCATAAATCCAGCAAAGAGCTCTCAACCAATCAGAAGGTAGGAGGGAGATCAGTTACATAAGCAATGCTCTCCACTTGTATTCAATCAATTAATCTTCACAGGATAAATCTCAACATCCAGACCTCCAGCTTCTCATTTACTCCATCTCTAGTCTCATCAATCAACACAATATTATTAGCGAATAACATACATCGTTATATCTCTTCTTAATTGTAATTAATCAACTTGTCCACAATCAAAGTAAAAAGGGATGTACTTAAAGTTGAACCTTGATGCAAACCAATGTTGATGTCTAGTCAGTCTTCCTAAACTGGATACTTACATATGTTGAAGCCCTAATATACATATCCTTCGTGAAGTTGATGAATAGGACATGTATTTGTTTCTTCTCCCAAACTCTCCACAATATCTCCCCTAGGACAGAGTCATAAGCCTTCTCCAAATTAATAAAAATCATACAAAGATACGTCCTTTTAGCTCTATAAATCTCTATTATTCTCCTCAGCAAGTGGATGACTTCAATAGTTGACCGCCCTGGCATGAATCCGAATTAATTTCTTTTACTTTGAAAACTTGCCTCAACCTTTTTTCGATCATGTGTTCCTAAAATTTCATAGTATGGCCCATTAACTTGATACATATGTAATCCATACAATTTTGAATGTCTCCTTTGTCTTATAAAGAGGCACCACGATACTTCTCCCCCAATCTCCAGGTATTGTCTTACTTCTCCAAATAACATTGAATAATTTTGTAAGCCAAGTCAAACCACACTCACTTATAAGTTCCATATTTCTGTAGGAATGTCATCAGGTCCTACACCTTTCCCAGATTCCATATCCTTCAAAGCCTCCCCTTCTTCCTTCTTTGCAATCTCCTATAGCTTACATGATTTAAGTAACTTTCACTAATAGCTAGATTTCCTAAAGTGATCACTTTATTTCCTTCCCTAATGGAAAGCTTATGGAAATACTGCTTTCATCCAGTCTCTATATCTTTCTAAGTGATAAGCATGTATCCTTCCTAATCCTTAATGCATCTCACTTAAGAAAGGTCCTTAGCCTTTCTTTCTCTTGATTTGGTCGGCCTGAATATATCCTTCTAGCTATCCTTAGAGTCAGGATTTTTGTACAAAATTTCATAAGCTTTTGACCTAGCTTCGCTCACAGCCTTCTTTGCTTCCTTCTTCGCTATTTTATAGTTTTTTACAGTTCCTTGTTTCCATACTTAGACATATATCTCTTGGAGTCATATTATCAGAATCTTCCTTGCTTCCTTCTTCGCTTACAGCTGTCCTTAGGCTCTCTGCCCATTTGATCTCTTGGAGTCATATTATTAGAATCTTCCTTCTCTCCATGCTGTCTACTATCCCCATCGATTTGACAATGGAATTGGCAATATTCCAACTATATATATGGAACATCCTTTACAACCTCTCTTGGATTAACTTCTTTACTCGCATTTGTCTATCATGCGAGAACCCTTGCAAATTTTGGACACATCCGAGCGACGATGTAGCGGAACTATCTTATTTACCTGCACGTGTTCCTCCTGTGAGAACCCTTGTAAATTTTGAACTATATCAGAACATCGAAGCAATGACCCTTGCCAACTTCTCATTACATTCGGGCGATGCAATGTTTCACCCATAATGAATGTCCCACTGAAATCTAAATGTTTGCTTAAATCCATGTTGAAAAGATCTCAGTCATTTTCGGACACAATCTGAAATAGCATTCTTAAAAAAGATCACTATCTAGGAATTTGTCACTCTTGAGCTGGTTGTTGACTACCTAACGCACAACCCTCCTCATATAGGGACATATGTTTTTTTATCAATACAACTACCATTTTTGTATACCAATGCAATTTATCTATTATTGTATTCCTTTAATGTTTTCCTTCATTTTCATTCGTTAACCATCATAAACCTGATTATTGTATATCTCCACAATTTTCTCCTTTTTCTTTATTTTTCTTAAAATTTTAAAATAAATATTTATTTGTTTTATCAATTTCTTTTAATAAGGGATAAGTCATTATTCAACATCGCATTATTGTTCATATGATTTGAGGGATAAGGAAAGGGTAAATTATTTTAGACTTAGACATAATGAATAATGAAAATGATGTTGTTACATTATCATATGGTTGTTTATTTTATGAAAAAGCTTGTTTATCATGAGATCATGATCCATTACTTCCTAATAAACAACCGACACATTAATTTTCTCTCCTTTCATTTTCGCCTTTATATTAGATCATGAAAATAAATTCTTCACTTCATAGGAGTACTAACGTCTCTTTTTCAGTGAAAATTTAGTGGCATAGAATCACTTAAATAACTCGTATAGATTCTTTTCCAATGCCTCGAATGATCTTGAATTAATGCACATTTATTTGGGAATCACATGTATGAATGGGAGAAAATATCTTGCTTTATAGTTGTCCTAAAGTATAAAATTTTATTCATTTATATCATTTTATATAATCTATATTTGAATTTTTTATTGTTGAGAATCAGTGTTAATTCTGAACATCAAGGGAAGCGATTCCTAAAGAAGTGTGTGAGACAAAATTTCCCTTCTTTAGTGAAATAAGAAAGATAGTTAGTTTATTGATTATTTTCTTGAAATAATGAACATCTCTCAATCACAAAAAACAAAAACATCATATTATGTTTCTAATAGTATACTTTATCCATGTTGTATAGATTCATATTTTGATCTAATGTTGTACTTTTTCGGCGTTGTATACCAACGGAAGAGATTGGTAAATTTTGGACTTTAAATCATTAATTTCTAGGAGTATACACACTTTTTTCTTGGATTCTATCAAAGATAAAAGTGAGCTAATTTTTACAATCAGTTGTTAATCTCTTACTTTTTACATGTGTGAACATTTTCTAAAGAAACATCTTATTTGATTTCTTGGTTGGATTTTTTTATAATTTTTCATTTTTTAGTCAGAATTGTGTTTGTGCATAATAGTTTCTTAATAATTTGGGTTGTGAATTATATATAATTTTAATGGACTAACCGTATATCAATTACGTGCTATAAAATTTAGTTGTTCTCTTGATTCATGGCATGAGATGATATCGTTATTTACACATACTATTAGGTTTATATCCAAATTAGATATCATGTAATAAAAAATGAACTTTTCGTGATTGATACCGTGTCACTTGAAATTAAAATCATGTTAATATTTTTCCAATTTTGAAATCACCTTTTAAAATCAAGAATCAATTTTGAATTTTAAAATTTACCGATATTTACTTTATTACAAAACAATTCTTTTATGCATTAGATTTTATATTTCTGCAAGTCTATCTCAATAAAATGTGGTAAGTGTATGGTCAATTAATATATATTATAATATAAGAAATATGCTTTCCAATTACTATATTTGCAAAACATTTGGAGGAAGAGCGTGAGAGAGATAGACCCACGCACATACACACACACAGAGAGAGAGAGAGAGAACTTACAAGGAGAGAGAGAGAGAGAGTTGAAAAAGGGGGAGGCACACAAGGGGTTGTTAAGGATTAAGGAGGGATAGAAACGCACTCGGGAGATAGGGGTGGGAGAGGCATGGAAGGAGTCCATGTGTTAGTGTAGGATAAAAAGCTGGGGTAACATCAAGCTTTAGTATTATATATATATAGTGTGACATCTAAATTTAAGTATAGTGTGCTCTGTAAAATTAATATTTAAATGAGGAAAATCAAATAGATTGAGTATATGAATGTATTATATAGATGTACTAAAATAAGTCAATAAAGGAAAATAAAACAAGCATTTGCATGACAAATATTCATAGACAAAAAGAGCAGCAAACAAAACAAATCAATTTTGACATATTAATAGAAGAATTGATCAAGCTCTAAACCACCCATCCATGCAATTGTTTAACTTTATCACAATCACATTATCAAAACTTCACTACACCAGTGAGTGCACTATCAATTTTATTAACATTGATGGCTATGCGAACCCAGTGCGTTATCAATTATATTAACACTAGTGGCTATGTGAACCTGCTTCCACATATTAAACCACGATCATCATTGTCGCAAACACAACCATATTCTTCCATCTTTGGCAACCTAAGGCAATGGTCGAGTACACACTTAGACAAGAAAGCCGTTGCGGAAGAACGACTAGGGGTTGCCCTTAGAGTTCCCGTCGAAGGTATTTTTTTTCTTTTTTTCCCATTTTTTGACCGTGTCCAATAGGACTTGGATTAATGAGATACAAAAGGTTTTTTTTGCCTTTTGTTAACTCGAAACTTATTAATCCAATACATAATATAATCGAAGTTGAAATCCATATACCTTTTGCTTAAGTTGTTCTTAAACTCAAATATAAGAGTTTTATAATTCAAAATTTTCAAGGTGGATTTTATCACGTTCATTAGGATTATTACCCCCCTTTGCTTTTATATGCATACTTATGTAGTTAACATTTTGAATAAGAGAATCAATTATACGATAATTATCAAACATATGATTTCGTGACATTAATTAAATCAGGAAAACTTATTCAATGTATGGTTTCACAACAAATCGAGGGTTTAAATAATGAAATTAAGGTGATGAGAAAGTCGTTAACCTCGAAATATCATATTAAAATATTAAATTTTCTAACTTAGTATAGAGTAAGATATGTTGATTTTCAGGGTACACCTGAGATAATCAATTCAAAAGATTTTAATTTGCACCAGAAAAAAATAGGGACTTATGGTTCAGATCAAATCAAAGCAGACCCCTAATTAAGCAATTACATCTCCAATTAAACTCTCCACTCAGCTACTAAGTTTTATCCTAAAAAAAATGTAACCAAAACCCTGCTTCTTAAATAATCAGATCTCGAACAAGCTGCAATTTTAAAATAGACACCGACAGATTCAATTAAATAAAGCGGCCTAATGAACACTAAATGGCCCTCTCTTTCAGTCAAGATCAACACGGATTAAGTTTGCAATCCAGAATAACTATTACAACCAATAAATATCGCAAGAGAATCAACCAACCCTTATTTCAAAACCCAACATCATGTGTTCTTAATATTCATGAATTAAAACTACATATCATATATTGAATTTAAGTAATATCGAGTCACTCACATTATTGCTTTAAGGAATGAATGGGGGCACCTATTAACCATCCAATTAAGAGAACCGTATCATTAAAACTCTAGCCACACATTTTACGCACACTTCATAAGTTCTGCAACCCAAGCGTTCAGTACATCCAGGATTAATGTCTTTATTCTTAAAATAACTCCCCAAACCAACCTAAGTGCTACTCAATATAATTCGTAGCTTAAGATCTTGTTTAATCCAAGAAGAATCAGTTCAATGCACACTCACCATGATGACCCCAACACATAAAGGAATGTAGTCTAAATGGATTGTAACTCAAACTATAACTCGAGTTACAACTCAGCTTTAAACCTCGGAAGTTTCTTAATAATCACACTAGTTTCCATACATCACCAGTAAGCACTTCAGAAATTTCAATCAATCTTCTTCTTGCAAATATGAATCAATTTCAATGTTCGACTTTAAGAAGCTTTACTTAATTCAAGAATCAGCCAAAAAAACAGTGACAAGTAAATCAATAAAGAGAACTCAAGACTAACATGCTTAGCTCAACCTCGGTTAACCATGAGCTAAAAATGACCCAACTAAATAGCTTGATGAATCTCTATTTCGTCACCTTTATTCTTTCATTTTGACCTTAAATACCTAGCTAAATGCTTGTGTATATCATCAATTTGTTAATATAATTATCTTTAATTTGTACAAAATATTGTATAAAATAATATATACTTATTTTATTTCATTCCAATATTAAAGAATAAAGGAATAAAGAAAAAGAAATGAGACACGATATGCGTTGAGTGACCCTAGCCCTCGAGACTCACTCATCATGATGACTTAGTTGACAAGGAATAAAATAAGGGAAGATAGGGCGGCCAATTGCACAGATTGCACAGTCTGAAAACCATAAGGGCCAGTTTGGTAACAGGGTTGGGCCGGGTTGAGATACCCCCGTGAATAGTGAACTGTGTGGAGGATTGAGAGGGTTGGAATGAGGGATACACCGATGTACACCCTGCAACCAAACTGACCCTAAAAATATAGTCCAATAAGTAACATTTGGGACCTATTTTACTCGCTTATTTTTACACTTCAAAATAAAACCCTCAACATGAAAGTTGTAGACAAAATACATAGAAAAATATAAAATTTATTCATGCAAAAATAATGCAAATTGTATATTCTACACCCAGAATAAAAAGCCAAAAATGCAAACTTCCCAAACCCATATCTTTTCTATATGAACTCAAAATGTATAAAATCATCTTGAATTGTATATAACTTTTTATTAGTTATTTAATGAACGTATTTTAACTTAATTTGGAGTTAAGATTTAAAAGCTAGGTTTTGGACCCCCATTGTACTATATATATGAATAAAATATTCATTTTATTTATTATAATTTTATATTTTTTATAATTTTGTAAATATTATTTATAACTGATGTATATATTTCGAATATAATAAAACCATAAATAAAACACTAAAATAAAATAACATACAAAAATACATAGATGAATATACGATAATTATACCTATATAATAGACATACACAATTATTTAAGTGTCATTTATACTAGAAAAATAAAATAAAAATATATTTAAGTATATTTAAATAAGTTATAAATATATAAGATAAGTAAATAAAATAATAAAAATTTAAAATATCAAATAAAAATAAAATAGTCCAAACATAGGTCAATATACCTATACTTATACTTGTAAATAATAATTTTTAATAAATTACCTCACAAAATAAATAAAAATAAGCATTAAATCCTACATAAAATTAGAAATACTATTTATTTTATAACTTAAAATTAGTATATTAATTTATTATTATTTCTTAATTTTATAAATGATTTTTGGTTATCTTTTTCCTAGTTGGTCCACATGGACCAACCAGGGGACTCCGTCCATTGGTCTGAGGTCAACTATACTGGCCTGCCCTGCCTCCCTATCAGAACCCTCAGACATGCCATCTTCTTGCATTTTTCATAGCTCCACCTTATTTTCATTCCTCTCGAAACCTTCACCATCATGCAGCCCTTCCGTCCTTGACCCTCGCCCATACGAGCATCTCCACCAACCCTCCTCACGCTGCACGCAATCTCAACTCGGAAGCTCCACCTCCACATGTATATAAAATTCCCTTTCCATATTCTTTTGAAGTTGATCCCTTTTTAGCCAAGCTCAGCTCCTTAGAGTATGCCCTAGAACTTCTTCTTGGTGACAGCAAGGCAGAGCTGCCTTGCAAGGTTTAGGAGATCCACCATCTCCGGTAGAGCACCGCCGTGAGGTTCTGCTTCGTGGTTTCAGCCGTGTTAAGAACCTCACTTTATAGTTTCTAAGTAATACCCTTAGCCTAGTTTTTAATTCCGATTTTAGTTTTTCATTTAGAATGATAATTTAGGTTTAAATCTGACCTTTGCTTGGATATGGAGCTCCGCTCCAAGCTAATTCCATCAGTACATTGGCTGCTTCACACCTCGACTCCACCCTCATTTCACACCTCTTCATCTTCTTCGTGTTTCTCCCAATGTTTCCCCTCAGATCTTGCAAAGATATGAGTGATCGAAGCTCCTTATAGTATCCTCGTCGGAACTGCATCCACACCACCATCCATGCAGCTTTCCGCTGCCATTTTTGGGCCGAGGAATCCGCCTGGAGCCACCTAATCTTTTGCTATAGGAATAAGGCTCCATGGAGCATATCAAGCCCATGTTGAAGTCCACCTTCCATCTCCAGAAGAAGAACCCTCCTGGTCCCCATCATTGGGATCTAGACTCAATTCATCAGCACCTGTACGTGAGGAGGAAGGTCGGGAAGGATAAGGAACCATCGGCGAGGAGATTTGAGGTCGGACGAAAGAGAATTCATCGATCGAAGCAAGGAGGGCATCGGGTTCTTCCATGTTATTCCTCCATACCTCTCAACTGTCCGATCAAGAACAAGTACCCATTTCTAATCGTGGCCCTCGGTTCAATTCAAAATGCTACCCTACCAGAGCTAAAGGATCATACACGTGTCAAGCAGCGAAGAACCCAATCCTCAATGCTTAAGTGGGTAAATTTCATAGGACCCCTCCACCATTTTCAATAGTTAAAAGGTCCTGTAAATATTTTGTATTGCTTAAAAATTAGTGGAAAGATTGCATGCATGCCCTCGCCCATTTTTAATATTGCAAGTTAGTCCTCCGCCATGTCACTTCACGTGGCAGCTCACGTGCGTGGGATTTTAGAGAGTGGTCCTCGCTACTTTTCTAATTGTATTTTAACATTTAAACTTTAGTATTAATTCAAAATTTTTGGGTATTTTGCACTGAAGCCTTTTCCTTTCATTTTATTTGCAATTACACCCCTACCAATTCAAGTATTTTGTACATGTTTGTTTAATTTTTATAAATATGATCTGTGCTTCTTCATGAAAAAAATAGATGTGCATGCTTGCTTGATCTTTCATGTCATAATTTTAGATTTACATAATCTCCTTCTTGGTTGAGTAATGACGGGAAGCGTGGCTGCAACACCTTCACCTCTATACTCAAGATAGAACTGCTCCACCTCTCTTACCCTCCATATGTAATGCGATAACGTCGACATGTGACAGCCCCTGGCAGCCACCACCCCTGCATCGTCTAGACTTTGCTAGTATCTGGTAGAGACTTGTTTTCTTCAAGTGACATTCCATCCCCTCGACCCTATAAGTTATGGGAACCTTCTATGGATCCCCGCCCTTGATCATCCTTGTATACTACCATTCTCCCCTTACGATTGCCAGATCTTGATGTCTCCATGAGCTGCATCACGAGCCGTTCTGCGTCCTCTCCCTCTCTATGATAGTAAGCCATCCTTATATATGAAGATGACATTAGGGTTTTTATCATAATTTATTCATTGCACTATATATATATATATGATGCTACTACCTATGTATCAAAGGTCCCCTTTTGATCGATTACTTATTCATTCATTCCCAGGGTATCGAGTGACACGACGACCCTTGGTTGAGCATCGGGATAAGGAAATGATCAGAATGATTGGATTGAGCCTTGGAGAGCTCCTACCGTAGTATGTGGACAACATCCAATTCTTCATCCCATTGCAACAACTCCTCAACCTTCCACCCACATCTTACTCCATCATCATGCTTCGTCAAGTTCATTCACACATCTTCACACATGCATATACCATTACCACCTATTCACCATTCCACCCCATACCTCGAACTACATCACTTGAGTTGCCACCACCTCATCCACTTGAGCCCACATCTAAAGCACCTGACGAGAACAAGCCAGAGTTGCCTATTGGAGCCCACCTCCCTAGTAGGTTGGGTTCATTGTTGCTCTCCTTGCTGAGTCGAGAGTAACATCTAAAGCCCTCGAGGAAGATTAGATCTCCTAGAATCCACTTAGATGGGGTCACACAGCCGGGAGTTCTCGCATGAGCAAGGGAAAAGTTGATCAATAGATGGAGCTCGTGTGCTAAGAGAGATGATGGCACTTTTGTTCTCTTGGCAGGAACCATAGCTAATGTTTTTTATTCTTAAGTTTAGCTATAGATGTTAAATGTTGTATGATTTTTTATGCAAACAAAGCTAAGTCTAACTTAGATGTTGTAGGTTCTTTTGAGAAACTAATAGCAGTAGTAAAAGCTTTTAATACTTAGTTTAGACTGGTCTCTGTTTATTTTTTTATTAACACTGTGATAGAAAACGAGTCAAAGTGTTGATAACAAATAATATTTGTTTTGGGATTGAATTAAAGAGGTTGAACTGAAGTTTTATGCATTGATTTTCCATCATTATTCATTAAATTTATTAATTGTGAGATTGTAATTTAATCCTTGAGGTTTATCAAGCTTATATTGGAGATGCAAGCCTTTTATTCTTTGCTTAACTGATGAAACCCATATTCATATACATTATTTTCTATTATTATCTCTCAGCTTAAGAGAACCAACAAAAATCACTGATAATTTTCACCGATTATTTTATATGATGTTGTGAATAAATACATGTAATTATTATATATTAATATACTTATTATTGTGTTATTAATTTATGTTTTTGTTATTTATTGAAAATCCTAAAAATTTGAATAATATTGTATATAATTAATTTAGTATAATTAATAAAATAAAAGTATATAAAAATAAGAAAAGAAGTGAAGATAAGTAATTTAATTCATTCATTTATTTGTAAAAATATTTTATGTATATAGATGATATATTTTCTCTTTGAGATCTGTTCTGTGTTTATCTTAATTCCTATTGGGCCATGTGGTGCCACCTCAACACACCATGTGCCAGCCTCTTCTCTGCATCGTGCCACATTTCCAACCATTGGATCTTAAGATCCAACAACTAAGGGTTCGTCGTCAACCTCTATTCTTCAAGTCTGAAGCGATACGACACTTCACGCCCATCCTTCTTCAACCCTTTTCCCCAACTTCTTCATGTGATATCATCACCTCCTCCCATTGCCATTATCTTCCTCAATCAACCATCACCTTTGCCCAATTGCCAAACCTCTACGTCTTCTTCATGTTCTTCAATGATCGTTGGTTGAAACTTCCATCCTAACCACCTGGAACATCCATTCATTCTCCCTCAAAATCCTTCTATCGCTGCTTGAGGCGGTTATCCATCATTCTCATGCTAAGCCCCTAGCTCCCAGCCTTCCATGTGACAAAGAGAAGCCCCTTAGTGAACGACAACAAAGGTTTTTGGCCGACGAGATCCAAGGTTTAAGTACCTTGCTACAGACCTTTATCCACAGGCTGCTTGAGGTCAATCTTTTCGTCAGAGATCTGACGTGACAACGCGAAACTCTAAACTTCAATCAGGCTTCGCTTTCCTCTTCCATCCTTCGAGTACTTATCATCTTCAATTCTAGGTATGCACCAAACCTTAACTTCTTCAAGTTTTTACACTATTTTCCTGTATCGTACTATCATGATATGCTTTACCTAAGTTTCTGGATATCATTGTTGACCTCTGTTCTTTTACATGTACATCTCATACTTCCTCTCCCACTTCTCCATTACGTTGATCACACCCTCCATTTCTGCTCTCTGCAAGAGAGCAGGAAGCACATATGGATGCTTCCCATCACCCGCTAACAACCTCCATCTCATCTCATAAGTACTCCCAAATATTTGCCTTGGGTCCATGTTTGCAACTCACACCTGCACGACTTGAATGATAAAAAAATCACAACATTCTGATCTTGCACTTCGTCACCGATGACATTCACCAAGCCAACTTCATATCCTTTGTCATAATGTCCCTAGGTCACATACATCTTCGATAGTCTTCATAGTGTCCCCTCGACCTTCAACTCGAGAGGAGGAGCAAGGAGGAGGAAGAATGACCTCTTCATAGCTCTGATCGATCGCCACCTTCCAAGGAGGAGGGGGAAGAACAAAGAGAGCAAGTGTTGTCCAACATCTCTTGATTGGAGTTCATCCAACACTCCAGATGTGTCCACACGTCACTTCAAAGCAACGATTCAAGCCTTAGCTTCGGAGCATCCGAGTCTACACAGAGCGACCATAGGATTCCATGTGCACCCGAGCTGCCTACTGAACCTAGCCAAGGTCACATGCTCAATGCACGTGCATCTGGAAAAATTAGAATGAAGCCTAAGAATTTACTAGACATTGTAGATAAGTCCCGTCTTCTAGAAAAAATTATAGATATGCATACGGGTTTTTGTATTTCCATTTTAGTTCATTTTGAACTCACTTGTAATAAAATAAAACATGTTTTCTTGTTTTTATGCTCGTGTAATGTTTTATCAATAACTTGTGAACAACTGATCCGATTTTAATGAAACTGGTGTCATTAGAAAGCTTATTCCATGCTCTTCATATAATGCATTTAAATCACGGTTTTAATCTATATTTCACACACTAAATTTTAGAGGATTATTTTTTCTATTCTGCCTTAATGATAAATCAAAATGGAATTGCACTTAGGTTGAATTTACTTTACTTGACATTGATTTCTCATTAATTGATTAATTGAACTCATAATTAATGAATTAATATCATCAGGAGAATTTTTGTATTGCATGTTATTGTGTATTTATTGTATGATTATTTGTCATCTTAAATAATTGCATTAAAAAATGTGTTGAAAAATTGCATTCTCTTTGTGTTTGTTTGCATTGTGCTTGACCTAGGACCAACTAATCAATTAATTAAATACTTATCATAGAAACATGATTAAATAATTTCTTGTGTACCTATGTTCGACCTTGGACTTTCCCATGTATGAATTAAAGACGGGAACTCTTTATGGAGACTATCTCTCGGGTATGTTGATTGTTGATTGGCCAACGCTACAACGAAAGCATATTAATATTGTCGATTGACCATTCATAAACAACTTCCACTAAGTTGTGAAGTTGATGTTTGAAAAGTAATGCTCTTTATTTTATATGAATGGAAGAAATGAGATATTGTTAAACTAAGTATGGATTCGATTTGATAGTTGTACCTTAACTGATTGAAGAGCCTTGTTTATTTAGTTTGAATAACTTTCTGGAAGCTGAGAACTGATTTTAAACCCATTCACATTTTATTGAGAGATTTTCTTAAATGATATCATGTTTTTTGATGTCCATCTATGTTAAGCCCAATTAGATTCTTGAGGGACTGTCTTATGGTCCACATAAGGCGGGACCACTAAGTCACAGTGATGACAACTCTTGAAGACCAACGGACTAAGCAATAATCAACCCACACGATAATATCAATAAATATTATTTTTAAATAAACAATAAATAAATAATATAAGTATGGATGTATATATGTATGCATACTATTTACTTAGATTTTTATGGGTTTTAATTTTTATTTTTTTATTTATATTTTTAAAATTTTTAATTCTATATATATATTATTTTGAAATAATCGTAAAATATTTATAATAATAATTAATATTATAACTTACATATAACTATATATAAAATACAATATATGATAATATAATTATAAATATAAGTAAAAATAGTAAAAATGGCAAAATAAAATGTTTTATATTTTTTATATTCAAAAGTATTTTGGCTAATTTTTACGTATTTTTAAAGTTCAAAATATCCCAAAAGGGGGATTAAATAAACAAGTCAAATTTATTTGGGGTTTAACATAGCAAGAAGCTTTAAAATTTGTCCAAACCAATTTTAATATATCTAATATGTATAAATAAAATATAATCAGAAAGAAATATTTTTAGGGTTTTTGGTGATTTTTTAATATTTTTATATAATTTTGGAGTTTTTTTATCGTTTTATTTTTCTACTTTTAGGAATTTTGGTTTGGTGTTAATAGATAATATTATAAACACATAGTATTTTTCGGGAATTTTTAAGCATTATTTTATAATTTTTTTATTTTTTTAATCAAACAAGGAACAAATCATTCTACTTTAATTTTTATAAATAGAGAATATGCCTAAAATGCACCTTTTTCCATGCTTCTGTCGGGTATAGAGGCAATGGGTGAAGGTAGGTATGGGCAAGATCCACGAAGCTATTTGGGTTTGGTTTATATAGGCGAAACTTTAGAGTCTAGCTCTTGTGTTCGAATGAGAAGTCCAAAAGCGTGCAGGTTCTCGTGCTATGTACGTGCGGTGCAAGCTAGTCTGGATGGAATCTTGGTCCAATTAGCGAAGGGAAATGGCAGTCCAGGGCTGAGAGCAAGAGGATAATTTAAAAAAAAGCCCAATTGGGGAATGCTGCCAACCAATATTAAGCTAAAAAGGAAATGAATTTATTTATATTACTTGCATCTAAAAGATGTATCAAAGCATATATGTATATGATTTTTATTAGTGGAGAAAAACTTAATAAAGAGGTGTCTTTGCAAAAAGTCTGTATAAAAGAAGTTGAAGGAAGTATTTCACGACCATTACTTGTATAAGCATTATATTATTTGTTTTTTCTTATATTAAGATGATGAGATGGAGTCTCATCATACCAACAATAACTTGCTAGTGCCTTATAAGACACTTATTCCAATCCTTGACCCTCATTAGCGATTTTTTAGAATTGAGTTTTTGCACAAGGAAAAGGATTTGCTTTTGATCTGAACTTTGGATTAATGGTATGTTCGGGACTTGCATGGATGCAATATTTTAGACCGACAACCTCCAAGCTCTTCTAACCTTAATGCCATCTCGACTCCTTAGTCAATTTAGCTTACTCGATATGTAGTCCCAATTCTTTATGACATTTTTATCTTTCTTGAAATTATGAGTGACAAATGGTAGCCTTCTCCACTTAGTCATGTGAACGATTTATACAATCCCTCCGAGAACCCTTGATGTACCTCTGCCAATCTACTCTTTCCTCGTACAACGGGTATTTCCTTCTAAGTTTGGGTTAGTTGTCCAAAGATGGGAAGAAGTAGCTTTCTTGTAGTGTGACCAGTGCGGTCACATCTCTCAAGCTGGCTTAGCCAGTGCAACCAAGTCTAAAAAAGAATTACCAACTTTTTCTTCATCATTTCATTTTTTTGGCTTTACACATGTATATAATATTTTTTCAGCTCTTTTGATAATTTGGAAACATGAGCATTGTACTCTACACATTGAGGAGAAGAAGAAGTATCACCTGATCATTCCTTATTTGGAGTTATGCTTCAACCCACAGTCTCCAGTCTTTAGATGTTTATGCTGCAAGACAAGGCAAGGTGTGAGTTGGGTTTTGCAATTGCCTGTAAAGAAGAAACTGTACTCTCGCTATTTGTGATTATAATTGTATTTTGAACTGTAAAGCCTTGAACTTGGCATATCTCGGATCCTATATAATAAGATCCGGCTCGTCAAGAGAAAACCAACGAAATTTGTTTCGTGTGAATCGGACTTCGTTTCAAATTGTTATGATTTTCGGAAGAAAGAGGAGTAAGGAAGGCTAAGATGTCATTAAACCATAATGACTATCATTAAGACTAATTAAACATGATTAAAGAAACTAATAATGGATTGAAAACCACTAATGATCATTAGCGAACACTAATCAGTAATTAGCAAAAGATAAGCGTAAACCGCGAAAGTTAAATCACGATTAGTGAAAGTTAATCACGATTAGTGTTAATTAAGCATCATTAGCGAATCTAGAATCCTCTAGAATGTTCTAACTTAAGCCCCAAGTTTGGGATAAGTTTTGGCTAAAACCATGGGCTAAAACCATGGGCCGCTAAACCATGGTTAAGGTTTAAACCATGGTTTTCTAACCATGGTTAGTGGCTTTCGAGAGCCTATAAACAGACCCCCCTACCCATTCATTCTCTACGACTTCCACCACCACCACCACACCAAGGGCTAGGGTCGAGAGTTCGGGAGGAGGAGTGGGAGGCGAGGAAGGAGTGCTAGCGAAGCGCTGCCGGGAGAACAAGGAGGAGAAAGGTACGATCCTCTCTTAGTTTATTTCGTAAGCTAGGTTTTCAATTCATCCTCTTGTTCTTCCAAGTTTTGTTCTTGATTCATCTTTCTTTCCGATTCGTTTTCCTGTTGTGGTTCGAGGAGAAATCTGTGTAACACCCTACTTAGGTGCGGGCGGCACGTCAGTGATCCTGTGATTCGTCACACGTTCACTCATCTAAGACGCGTGGTGTCTACCGATTCTCCATCGTTTATGTTTCTATTCTTTCAATTATGCTTTTATAATTATTTTGATGGAGAAATTTGTGTAATACCCTACTTAGGTGCGGGCGGCTATGCATGTCAGTGACCCTGTGATTCGTCACACGTTTACTCACCTAAGATGTGTGGTGTCTACTGATTCTTCATCTCTTGTTGTTTGAGTATATTCTTTTAGTTTCGTTGTTATTTTCCTTTCGATTGATTTTATAGAGGAAACTCTTTTCGTTTTTATTTTGAAATATGTCCCGATATAAGGGGAAACTCTGCCGAAAATTTCCGAGAAATATGTTCCGATATAAGGGGAACCTCTATCGAACTTTTCCGAGAAATATGTCCTGATATAAGGGGAAACTCTGCCGAAATTTTAAGAGAAAATATGTTCTTGGTGTTCTTCGTGTTCTTCGCGTTCTTCGTTTGTTCTTCGCGTTCTTGACACGTTCTTAGCATTTTTGATACGAAAATGAAACTTGATCTTTTCAGGAGCCTTAAAATAGCCTTTCTAAAAACGAGACACGATAAAGCCTTGCATACACGAGAGAGAGCTCGATTAGGTAACGAAATCCTTCCTTTTGCTGTTGGGTTTTCATATGAGATTATTGAAATTCTTGATTTTATGTTCTGTGCTATAAAGAACTCTAATTTTGGCTGTTTTTGAAAAAAATCTGAAAAGTTGCTTTGTGATTCCCACTAAAATAGGGTTTAAGCATCAAATTGATGCGGTGACTTTGAAAGTTAGGGTTTGGGAGTTAAAATAGGTATAAATACGAGTATATATGGTTATGAATAATATATATGTGAGTCTATACTAAATATTTCTAATTATGCAAATCGAAGATTTAACGAAAGAATTACATCATGGGAATTTATGTAGCTTGAGTTGGATCCTGAAAAGGATCGTGTGTCACGTTAAGGATGACTGGGAGTAGAACTACAGGTCGAGCATGCAACCTGTAGGTTTGTCGGAAGGAACCCGTATTGACGTTTCCCTACCTAGGTGGTACACGGTTGCCCTGTTATGTTAAGTGCGCATGAAATGAATGTTTGCAACGCGTGGTACCGGGAGACAATATCTTCGGGTTGAACGGCGGAAGATGGGGTCGTGCCATGTGGAGGTACGGGTGGTTCAGTAGCGGCTGGGTCACGATAACATGTATTTAAAGCCGCTAGGTTATATGATTAAATGTTAGCCTGAGGTTTTAAGCAATCGAGTCCTCGAGGATGGTGTGCTCATTTGTTTTCCAGGCTGAGGGTTGAGATAATAAAAGAAAATTGTCAGGGTAGTATTGGAGGATTGGTTAAGGCGACGTGCGGCGGCATAAGCTTACCAAGATCAACGCAATCTCCAATCCCGAAGTGTCCACAGTTTCGGAGTCCTTATAGTGGTGAGTTAATTCCCCTGGACTAATCCCTGATATGGAATAGAAAGGAATAGGAGTTAAATTAACAAGAAGGAATAAAACCTTTGGTGATAACAAGTTTTGCAAAATTACACAATTTATTTGCTTTTCTCTTCTTCGTTACTTAGAATTCGCTAATTTTTATCCTATGATTTATGGAAAACCCAACAGGTATCGGTGAGCCATCGCAATGACTTTAAAAAATTCATCCAGCTTACATACTAGTCATCCAGCTAGCCACAATAGCTTGACTCTTTAAGGTAGTTAGTAATCTTTTGTATATTTTCCTTTCAAGCTGATGTGCATGTAAATGGTTATAGTGGGACAGTGTATCATCTGAACTTTATTTTGTGAATGGAAAAGTGTTGAAATACTTTCTTCTGAGTATTTTTATTTGCAGTCTGTTTCTGAATGTTAGTTGTGATTGTTGAATAAATTATTGCTGAGTAACGCGATCCAATTATGGGAGGATCCGATGGCCCGGGAATCGGGGTCGTGATATGCACCACTATGTAAGTCAAGCTATGCGTAAACAAAGTATTCGATACGATCATTTGTCAAAAAGTAATGTGATTATTTCGCGAGAGTCGAAAACTATTCTGAGATTGTAGATTTGGAAAACTAAGTCTAAAAAACCCTTAAGAATCATAAATCTTAATCCAATTGAAGTCACATGAGAATTAAGCATGTTAAGGTTAAAATCAAACTTTATTCCTCAGGATTTGTATGGAAACTCATTTTTAATACTCATAAAGAGAAGGTAAATGCAAATAATATTTTGGGGTTTTGGGAGCTTTTATTTTTTAGCGAGTTTTAATTTTACAATTTTTTTGTGTTTTTGAAAATATGCTAATTTTATGGGTTTCATGGCGCATGTCTATAGTTTTTAAAGTTTTTTTGAAACATTCATCTTTTTATACTACATACAAAATTTTGAATTTTTTTTATAAATTTTAAAAAAATTCAGAACTTTTTAAAGAAGGCTTTTAAAATAACTTGTAAAAAAATCAAAGAAAAGCTTTTTCTTAAAATTTTAATAACCCTTATGCTTAGATGGAACCATGCCATCATGGTTCCCCATCATTTTAATGTATATTTAAATAAGAGTTACCATATTTTATTAAAATATGGAATAAAAAAATATTATGTGTTTTTGATTTTTTATTTTTAGGTAACGATAGAATGGTCGATACAGGGATCCTAACATCCGATTTTAGAGGGTCTGTAGAGACCGACAAGTCAGATTTGGCAATCGTTGTATCGGCACCTCTCCCATCTCTCAAAACTCGAATCAATCAATAAAATCAATAATCAAACTTGCGAGATAAACATAATAATGAATATGTGCGAGTTAAACATTTATTATAACTCTACAATATGTGTACATGTGTAAGTAGCAGTGTCGTCCACGTGAGCACATGGGGTAGAGCGACAAAAAATCAACGTAATACAGATAATTAACTAAGTGTTTTTTTGAACTTTAAGCCTTTTTGTTTTTGATTTTTTAGGCTTTTAATCAATATATAATTTTTATGTGATTTTTAATTTGGTTTTATATTTTTATGAGTTTTGATTTTTTTCAAATCTTTAATTAATTTTTAAAGAAAATACAAGGGATATATGTGATAAATAGAAGAGAGAAATAAAAAGATCTTTTTATTTTTTTAAATGTGAAAAATAATTTCACAATGCACAAAATAAATATTTTTGGATTTAATATATTTTCTCTATTTATGGTAATTTTTCAATGTATTTTTATATTTTTATGGATTTTAAAAATCACGTGTATAAAATAAATAAAATAGAAAATACAGGAGATTGAAATGGGGCTAATAAATATCTATCCAATCATAAAGGGCCCAATATAAATATTCATATAAAATATACAAAAACAAAGAAAATTCATGTCTTTAAAACATTATTTAGATTTTCAATGATTTTATATGATTTTTATAAGCTTTTCAATGTTTCGTAATTTTTAAGGTTTCTGTTTTGAATTTTTATGAATTTTGGGTGTGTGATAGATAATAGTAAAATACAACTACCCTCCTTTTTGTGATTTTTGGAGCTATATTTGAAAATTTATGGATTTATAAGTCAAAATAGGAAATAACCACTTGTTTTTTACATTTTTATAATTAAGAAGATAAGTTACATGCCTTAAAATAAATATATGTGATAAAATATAACTTAAAGTATTTATCCTAATTTTACTTAAAATTTTGGAGTTAAATAGGTAACTAAACTAATTTAAATAAATAAAAACATTTATAAATACAATACATGGACTATTATGCAATCGTTCAAACCTTAGCTTACATTCAAAATCAGAAGTCTATGGCATATTCAGCAAAAATCCCTATTAATTTCGATTTAAATATCGCTTGGAAGGGATGTTTTAGCAATCAAAGATAAGCCCAGGGCCGACATGTAATTTATTAAATAACTTTTGCATTTAATATACAACACACATGACCATAGTGCAATTTCTCAAAACCACTCCTCGTTTACTAACATGTTCACCAAAGTTTAGGGAAAGACACACAATTACCAACCCAAAATCCTCATGAGGGAACCCATGAGAGATGGTGTGGAATGGAGTCAAATGTAAATATGTGAAAGCATGGGTTCAGAAATGCAAAATATCCAGAATAGACTGCAAATCAAATGACAGATTTAGTACTAAATCGAAATACATAAAATCGGAGGGGTGAAGGGCAAAATACCCACTCCTTTGCATGTTGACAGATAGTCCAGATCTCATCACTTACGCTCATCAACGGTCCAAGGTGCTGGATAATGGTTTGTAGCTGGATGGCCTAGATCAAATATAACGATTAGATTTGAAGGTGTGAGAAACACTCATCCAACGGCTCAAATGATGTAACCCTTAGACTTAAATAGAGAGTCACTATTACACACATACACACACACACACAACTAGTTCTTCGTCGGACAACTCAAGAGGCTGATGGATGAACACGGATGAACTTACACCTCTCATAGCTTCGATTGAGACACTCTTCATCCTCCTCCATTTCCTCAAGTTGCAAAAAGGTATTACAACTTCATGGGAGCACCCTACGTTGACTAATGGCTCTAATAAGCTCCAAGCCTCACTGGATAGAGTCCTGGAGGTCTAGATGGTTTGCAATACATGAGCTTCATGCCTAGAGTGATTTACCCCCAGATGTGGTCTTTTTGGGCCTACACATGCACAAAGAAAAACAGGGCACAAGGGCGAATGCTATTGAGCTTTTATTTGGTGGATCGGATCAAGGTTGTGTGGTAGGGATATCTGGTGTCTGCTGGCAGAAGGAGATCAGTGGACTCGATTCATGAGTAATTGAGGGGAGATGGGTGGAGGGAAACATGGAGAAAGTGAAGGGGAAAGAGGTGGAGGTGTAGCATAGTCAGAACGATGGATGGACAAGCAGAATGAAGGCTGGAGCTCTGGAGCTCCGACGTAATCTAACCTACTGGAAATCACGACTAAAAGCACGAAGTGACACCAAATAAAATGTTGGAAAGCATGCAGAAATGAAAAGCGAAGAAAATGCAATGAAAACTAAACCTCATCAGAGCACAAATGGCTTTGGAGATGCTACTGTTGGAGCTGTGCTCGGAGATGATGGGGACTTCAGGACCCTCCTCGCTGGGAACTAGTTGATTGATCCTATTGTCACTAAGATCAACACGATCTCAAGGTTTGTTGGGGTTACGATGATCTAGGATGGGTAAAAATTCAATAATGGAGGAGGTATGCTATATATAAGCAAAGGAAAAGTGCGAATGGAGCTTGGGTTGGGGGCTCAAACTATCATGGAGGTCATGATCCCATAATATGGCATGGCAAAGCATGATCTGCTCAACAAAATTCATGAAGGTGTCGGGTCCAAAACAAGAAAGGATCCAGTGCTATAAATTGGAGAAGAAGGGCACCGACAATTTTTGACGATAACAGAGGGGGAGGGGGCGTTGTTTACCGAGGACATCAAGTGTCGCACTCCCATTGGACCATGTAGGCCGCTAAATGATAAAACATAAAAGAATAGAGAAAATAGAATATAAAACAATTTACTTAAATAAACTTAAGACATGAAAGTCGTTCCTTAATTAATGAGATATTTTAGTATGTTTTTTATTTTTATTTATCACATTATTTGTTAGCTTTAATTATTTGGGTATTATATAGGTATTATTATATATACAATATATACTTTCATTTTTATTTAATTATTTACGTATATAATACCATTATTTAAAAATTATTATAATATTTATTTAATATATATTTCTGTGTGTTTTTGGTATTTACATATTTGTTTATTTATGTTAACAATTACATATTTGGTATAATATCGGTATATTATGCCTATTATTTGGAATTATTTAATTCTTTTTGGTGTTTTTAAGATACATATGATATTTGCATTTATTTAAAAATATAAGAGTAATAAAAATATGCACATTAAATAATTAGGTCAAAAATATAGATGTATATGTCCTAATATGCCCCAATTAGCCGACCTTTGCATATTAATTCTAATCAACATAGGTGAGTTTGATTCGATTTGAATTCAAATGGAGAAGATATTGATATGTGGAGTTCTTTTTATAATTTTTTCAACTAAATGTACAAAGTGATATGTGCATCATATATTTTTACCAATATTTTTATTTATTTATTTATTTATTTAGACAATTTTTATGTTGAAAGCTTATTGATCTAAAGTGTGTAGAATGTTAAATAAAATAGCATAAGAAACAAGCTATTCACAATGTATTTACTTAGAGACAAATTAGGGTTTCTATACAACAAAGTGCCCTATCTCCCCACTTTATTCCTAGTCAACCGAGTCAACATTTGACTTGGTTCGGGGGTCAGGGTCAGTCAGCATCGATGCTACTTACTTTATTTTTCTATTCTTTTATTTATTCTTTTATTTTAGGTAAAAATCAACATATGCACAGAATATATACATGTTAATAGATATATGTTGATTCATTCTAATTACATGCATTTATCTAGGGATTTAAAGCCTAAAATGAATGAATAAATGTGCATGAATGGGAATTCATCACTCCCCTATACTTAGCTTTGCTAGTCCCTAACAAACACTTGCAATAATAAGTGCTTATGAAAGAAAATAAAATAAAAAGAAAGAACTTAGAATGATAATGATTCTTAGTTATCTTCATAAAGTCAAAGTTTGTAGCTTAGTTAGACCTTTGGATTGTTAGTTTGTCAGAATCTTATTAGGAATAGGACTTAAAACTTAATTGCCCCTAAGATCAAAAATCTCTGTTCAGTTCTCCTAGATATCCAGATCAGAATAAATCTCTTCATACACAAACCCTTATGACTACGAGTCTATCATGTACAATGTAAGTGATATGTGGCTCCTCTCGGTTGAAGCGGTGAAGAGACAGTCTTCTCCAACATGGTGACCCTAATCCCCTAATCCATCAACTCTTTCCTCAAGGAGCGGAGTATTTCGTTCTAAATTTAAGTGCAACCGGATGAAGAAGAGGAGGCAGAGAATGAAGGATATTGAGAATCCTTAAGCGCATCACGGAAGTGTGTCGATCGCATCGTATGCAATCGGAGCAACTAGTCGCACTAGTCGCAAGATGCGACGGAAATTAAAAAATTTTTAAAACTAAAGATTAAACCATATGATCACGAGAACACTTCTCGGATCGTTTCATCTAACCACAAAGTATAAGGAATACCTCTTGGAGCGTGGTTGTAATCGTGAGATCCCAAATAAGAGATCCTCCTGTCTTAAGTCCGATCACGAAGAACACACTTGCGGGCATGATGATGAGTCGCGTTCCTCCCGCAATCCTCGATGTAGATCCAAGCAATGAATCCCCTGATTTTGTCAAACAAAATCCGTCGTCTTCCTCTAGAGCAAGTCGCCCCAAAGAAGAAGGAGATCCCCGAGTCGTCGAAGGCGAAGGCGAGATACTCTCCTTCTCAATGCACAAAGTGGACGACTACTTTGAATAGAGAGAGAGAGAGAGAGGCTAGGCGAGAATGAGAGAGAGGGAGACTAGTAGGCTTCTACCACTCTCGAAAAATGTACTAAGAAAGGCTAGGCTAGCCCTCCTTTTGTATTAGTTTAGGATCCAATGGATCTCAATCCATGGGACACGTAGATCCAACGACCATGGTTAGTCTATGTATTAATCAATGGCCAAGATTGTTATTGGTTAAAAACCAACAACATTTAATTTATATTTAAATCAAATATATGTTGTAATATTGTCAACATAATTTAATTTAATATAAATTAATTTATAAAGAGATAATAAGATAAAATAATTTAGGAGATAAATAAGTCCCCCCGAAATAGGGGGCGTCAACCATAGTTGACACCACCCCTATTTTGGGGTGATTTTATCTCCCATTTATTTTATTCATTATCTTTTGATTAATTTTTGTAATAACCATTATCACAAAATTATTCACCAAATTAATTCCAAATTAATTTGTGAATATTTTAATCATGTCATTGATAAATATGTGAATCATATTCACAACCCAAACTAATTTGTAAATTGCATTTCCTATTAATTAATTAATGTGAATCCAATCCACATTAATAATTAACAAATGCTATTTACATGAATTCTCTCTCTCTTCAATATATGTATATTATAAATCATATTTATAATACACAAATATTATGGATAGTATTATCCACATTCTCTAATCCTTGATGATTAAATCCTATTTAATTATCTTGGATAATTATTCTCACAATATGAATCCCATTCATATTATGCTTGATAATTAATTCTCATTTAATCATCAAGTCCTTCTTGCTTGGATACGTAGTTCATCAAATGAATTATTCTTGAACTCCTTCAAGAATAATTGGTTTTCTCCGCAGATACTTAGAGATAAGGACAGGACGACTGTATTGTTCCACATATAGTGACTTGGATATTGAGATCTTATCTCAAACCCAGATCTTACGAACCTCCCATAGATGCTTGATTAAATCAAGACCGCAAATCTAATCTTCTCACTGTATCTGAGTCTCATTCAGACCAATGTCCAACACTTGGACTAAGATCAGATTGCTTCTCTACTGAAAGGAGACACTAAAATCTTGGCCTGTTTCATCACTCCCTCGGAATGGAAGCGTCATGGATATACAATCGTGGATATACAATCGTTTATGATCACATCAACCTCAGGTATTCCCAATACATGTACATCCTGCATACCGGAAGACCCATGATCAATCTGAAGATTAAGATCAATTTTACACTGTCTTCTTCAGAGTTTGATCACAAAGTTTCTCAATCTAGGTCATTGGGAGTTGGTATCGATCATATGCTTTCCAAAAGCATATATCATACCTACAAATTCATGTCATGCTTCCAAAGCACGATAACCATGCATGGAATTTGATTGGTCCCAATACATCATGAGTGAGCTCATGTCTTCCGGTTCAAAAGTGAACCTGCATGATCCCTTTTGAGAGATCGTATTACTCATATGCCCTTATATGCACACCAGCTCTCCAGTGTGTAGACCTTGGTTAGGCCATCAACCTATCAGTTTGCCAAATGTACATACTCAGACATATAGCAATACATCTGTCTCCGGTTAGAGGATGCATGCCTATGCTGTGACAGCATTCAACATATGACTTAGGTTATCTCAATCTCGTTAAGTCAACCCATTGACCTAACTAATCTGACACCTCCGAATCACTATTCCCATGCAGAGGACCTGCATCAAGAGGTCGGTCAGATATCAACCTATGTGAGAAAAGATTGCCATCTCCTACTCAGGCTGGAGATCATCTCTTAATAATCATTTGACGGTGCTTGATGAGTCCTCTATCTAACTCCTTATATATTCATACAAACACTAGTCTCTATGATTCATTTAATGAATCAATAGCTATATGATCATCAAGATGGCCATGGTACATAACCCTAATTGTACAGAGGGACCTTATAGTGCATTCATTCATATAATTTCAGAAAGGGAGTGAACCATCAATAACTTTTATTGATAAACATAAATATTATAATAACATTTATTGTAAGAATGGTTCGCCCAGGGCTCACATGTCTAACAATCTCCCACTAGCCCTCAGAACCATTCAGGTACAATCCGTAAACCCATACTCATTACATGCTGGTCAAAAACCTTATGTGTCAGAAGTTTGGTAAGAGGATCAGCAATGTTGTCGGTAGAGGTCACCTTGGTGATGATGATATCACCACGCTTTTGAATCTCCCGAATGATGTGGTATTTCCTTTCCACGTGCTTGCTCTTTTGATGGCACCTGGGTTCCTTTGCTTGGGCAATGGCTCCGGTGTTATCACAGAGTAACGGGATGGGAGTATCAGAGGAAACTACGCCAAGCTCCAAGATGAACTTGCGCAACCACACCGCCTCCTTTACAGCATCCAATGCAGCAATGTATTCAGCTTCTGTTGTTGAATCCGCCGTAGTGTCCTGCTTCTTACTTCTCCAGCTCACAGCACCACCGTTCAACAGGAATACAAACCTTGATGTCGACTTTCGATTATCAATATCTGACTGGAAGTCTGAATCTGTATATCCCAAGACTTGGAGATCACCATCCCCATAGACCAAGATGTAATCTTGCGTCCGTCTTAGATATTTGAATATGTTTTTTATTGCATTCCAGTGTTTCTCTCCATAGCAGGATTGGTAACGACTTACCACTCCCACTGCATGACAGATGTCTAGCCTAGTACACATCATGGCATACATCAAGCTTCCTACAACTGATGCATAAGGACATCCATCCATGGTTTTCCTTTCCTCAACACTTTGAAGATCCATCCCTTTGGACAGATGGATACCATGTCCTAAGGGGAGGAATCCTTTCTTTGAACTATCCATATGGAATCGTTCTAGAATCTTCTTGATGTATCCATGTTGTGATAATCCCAAAATTCTATTTTCTTGATTTCTGAACAACTTCAGGCCTAAGATGTAAGAGGCTTCTCCAAGATCTTTCATCTCGAAGGTATGGGATAGCCAAATTTTCACACTGGTCATTATTCCTGTATCATTCCCAATGATAAGGATATTATCTACGTAAAGCACGATGAATACGATGGCGCTCCCACTAAGCTTCTTGTACATACAAGGTTCATTAGGATTTTGCACAAAATCATAGCTCTTTATGGTTTCGTCAAATCTGATGCTCCAGCTACGAGAAGCTTGTTTGAGCCCATAGATGGATTTCTTTAGCTTGCATACTTTTCCATCCTCAATTATGAAGCCCTGGGGCTGCTCCATATAGATATCCTCCTCGAGGTATCCATTTAGGAAAGCCGTCTTAACGTCCATCTGCCAGATGTCGTAGTCAAGAGATGCAACTATAGCTAGCAGTGTCCTGATGGATTTAAGCATGGCCACAGGAGAGAACGTCTCATCGTAGTCGTTGCCTTCTATTTGTGTGTAGCCCTTGGCTACGAGCCGTGCTTTGAAAGTCTCTACTTTTCCATCAGGTCCCCTCTTTCTCTTGAAGATCCATTTACACCCAATGGGTTTTACCCCTTTAGGTAGATCCTCTAGGGTCCATACACCATTCTTATGCATGGAGTCAATTTCTGACTTCATTGCTAGCATCCATCTATCCATGTCATGATCCGCGAGTACTTCATCAAATGAAGAAGGATCATTGTCAGTCTCACCTGACACATGGAATCCATACCTTTTAGGTGTTGCAACCACCCTCGAACTCCTTCGAAGAGGTATGGGTGTTTCATCTTTATTTATTTCTTCAATTTCTGGTTCAGGAATCTCAGAATCCTCAGGGGATTCAATGAGTTCCTTTACTTCATTTCTGTCTTGACCTTTAGGGAAATCATCCTCTAGAAATTTCACATCCCTAGAGACAAAAACCTTTTGGGTCTCAGGGTCATAAAGCTGGTATTCAATACCATCTTTAACGTACCCAATGAAGTAGCACTCACGAGTGCGAGATTCTAGCTTACTTGCGTCCACGTTCTTCGCATGGACCAAGCATCCCCAAACCCTCAAGTGATTAACACTAGGTTTGCTCCATACCAGAGCTCGTGAGGAGTCTTGGGTACAGACTTGCTAGGAATCTTGTTTAGGATATATATTGCAGTCTCTACTGCATATCCCCAGAAGCTAAGAGGTAAACGTGCTTTGCTCATCATTGAACGAACCATGTCCATGATGGTCCTGCTGCATCTTTCAGCAACACCATTAAGTTGGGGAGTTCTATGGGGAGTGAGATTGGAGACAATTCCATTCTCTTTAAGATATTCTTTGAATTCATCTGAGAGGTATTCACCACCTCGGTCAGATCGAGTTCGTTTGATCTTCCTATCGGTTTGGTTCTCAACCAAAGCCTTAAACTCTTTGAACTTTTCAAAGATTTCAGATTTATGACGTAATAGGAAGATAAACTCGTATCGCGAATGGTCATCAATAAACGTAAAATAATATCGATATCCATTTCTAGTCGCAGTACTGAAGGGACCGCATACATCAGTATGTATTAGGTCAAGAATACCTTCACATCTCGTAACCTTGTTACAGAAAGGCATCCTAGTCATTTTACCTCGGATGCAATGTTCACAGGTAGGTAAAGATTGAACCTGTAGAAAATCTAAAGGTCCATCCTTTATCAATCTATTGATCCTATCAACAGATAAATGACCAAGCCTTTGATGCCAAATCATATTCGAATGATTTACATTCTCCCTGGATCTCTTAGGGTTTTTATTATCAGTGGTAGTGACATTTATGACACATTCATCAATGCACAATTCATAGAGTCCACCAGAAGTCAGAACACCTTCCGCAATAAATTTATCATATTGATTAATGACTAACTTATTACAGAACAGGAAGTAGTATCCATGTCTAACAAGCTTAGATACAGATATCAAATTCTTCCTGACTTTAGGTACATAAAGACATTCTTTAAGTACTAGGACTCGACCACTAGATAACGATAGTCTGCACGTCCCGATGGCGACTGCTGCAACACTTGCATCAGATCCCATCTGGATGACTATCTCCCCTTTCTCAAGATTCCTAGTTTCCTGAAACAAATGCAACGAATTGCATGAACAGAAGCGCCAGAATGTATAACCCAACTTAATATAATTGGTCCATTATATAATAAAAATAAATACTCAAGTCACTAATTATTTTATTATGATCTTGATATATGTGTAAATGCAATAACTTTTGGGCATATTATAAAATACACTTAAATCTATCTACTATAAAATTTTGGTAATTTCAAAGAAATGATTAATTTAATATTAATTACATAGTACTCAATAGGCAAAATATGTAATTTTCCATGAAAATAATTATATTAAATCAACATTGTCTCATAAAAATCCAATCAAACATCCACAATGATAAGCATAAGTTGTTCTACAATGCACACTTTTTAGAATAACAAATTGACACAAAATGATGTTCAATTTGACATGCAAATGTAAGGTTCTAAATATAATTCAGAAATAATAAAAAATAAAAGAAAATGCGAATGGATGCAATCACCCTAAATCAGGAGGGCATGCCTGCGGTTTTTACAAGAGAGCACATGCACACACGTGCTGATGATGTCATCAAATTGGTAGGTCTCCTTTGCAATTATTGGATTTGCATGGGAGTGGCTTGCAATTGACCACAACCATACTTGCGCCGCACATGGGGTCCAACTGGTAGGGCATGCGTGCAACTCTCTAGAAACTCAAGGGCACATGCATAGCTTTCACCCCTGTACACGTATGTCTTGGGCGGCAGGCAAGGACATACGGGCACAAGCGAGCAGTAAAGCGGGTTATGGGCTCACGGTAGAAGTTTATGCCCGCGGCCGAAGGCGTGCGGAGGTGGTCGGTGATCGATAACGACCGGGCATCTGGTAGTTGTATTGAGGCGATGGCAAGGTCTTCGGCAGTGGACAAGGCATACCTCCTACTGGATCTTTGGCTCGGAGGAGGTCGCGAGCCAAGCGGGCGATGATCATTATTCGTTGCTCGATGGAGGTCTGACACTACTAGAAAAGTTGTTATTAGCAATGCTTACAATACGGTTGCAAAAATACTTTTGTAACGGTTTTTTTTATTTACTACGTTTTTGGACCGTTGCAAAATTCATTGCAAAAAGATGCCGTTGCATTTGACCTTTGCGACGCTTTTCTGTAACCATTGCATTTGTTCTTCGTTTCCAATGGTTACGGAAATGTTGCATAATTCGCAACATTTCATAATCGTTGCGGTTTATATAATTTGCAACTGATCTATAAATGTTGGATAAGATTTAGCAATTTTTACATAGATGTTGCATATAAAATTGCAACGTATTAAAGTATTGCGAATAAGCACTTTTCACTAGCACATACAATCTAATGCAATATTTGTCAACCATGGCAAATATAAATGCAACACCTTTGATACATCGCAAAAAACTTTGCGCAATGCTCAATAATCATTGCTGAAGGTAACCTGCTTTCAAAAAAAATCTGCAATAGGTGGCAATTATATCAACGTGATACCAACTATTTAGGATGCCAATAAATCATGATTACCAAAAAAACATACATCATTCACATGTTTATAAAGACGTCCACTACTGTAATAACTTTCATATATTTATAAGTGTTTGACAAAAGTAGAGGACATTTGAAGCAAAAGTCTAAGTTTAGTAACAAAAAACAAAAACATTCTAATAATCATTACATGTCTTTGGTATTGAACATTAAATTATCATCGGAGTAGTACTCATCATCATCATCGTCATAATCACCATCCTCAGAATTGCTATAACGACCATGGTTGCCGACAATGCCGCCGCTCTTCCACAGGTACACTTTCGTCAAAGTACTATAGGAAATTTAAAAATAGATCATAAATCAAAACATAGAGTATTATTTATCTACATTTCAAAAAATATTTTACCTTCTTCAATAGACATCTATATTGACGATGTAGATCGGCTGCATGACACAAGATTCGTCTATCATTTTCTGTAGTGCGCTCCCATGAGAATGATCCCTGAAAATGAGAATAATTATTAATATTGACGGTGGAAATATTGGAGAATCTTTTAAATGAGAATGATCGCTGAAAATATCATTATCATCAAGTTCAAATGAGTCTTTTAAAGGTGGAAATATTGGAGAATCTTGAGACTCCCATAACATATCCACAATTTGCTCATGTTGGAAGTTTTGACGTAATGAATCTTTAACTTCCTCTCCATGCATATTCCACACATGATAGTGCTACCTTCCAATATCAGATGCTCATAGACAATCTCTCGTGTATAGAAGTCCGCATTTTTACACTTAGTACATGGACAAAAAATACTATATCCGGCAGTTCCCAATCTATATGCAAATCTATCTCGTGAAATGCCCATTCAAGAAATTTCTTGACTCCTTTATTGTATTCTTCAATATTTCTAAGTCTCATGTTCATCCACGATTTATCCATTGGAAAAGCCTATAATGATGTGCGTAAAAGAGGATTTGTTATTGATAAATCAAGGCAAAAACACAAAAGAATAATAAAAATCTAGGACAAACTTTAACTATTTACTAAAAATATCCTAAACTCAATCTGAACCATATCGGATCTGATTTCATCCCTATCCATTAGTTTCTAAAGATATTGATTCAACATGAAAATAGTTGAGATCAACATCTCTTTCCCACCCAATGATCACAACAAAAGAAGACATAGCAATAGATTTCAAAAATGTATAAATTTCAAAAATTGATATATTACTGATACCGTATGCCTTCAAGAGGCATGCATTTGAAGCAAGAGGGACTTAATACCAACACTTTTTCCACCTATATATATTTATATGGTTGGCAAATAAAGAGCAATTATGGATGTTGTTTTCATCCTAAAATATTGACACTTCGGGTTGGGAATCACATATCTTTCATTAAAAAAATTTCCTGTTAAAAAATCTCTCCATATATTCATATTTAAATGTGATTTATTTTCAAAATCTGTTGGTATATTGGGTCAATGCAATCGGATCCAATACGATTTGGAAAACTATTAGAGTTTAAAAAAACAACTACATAAAACAGAAAGCATACAAGAAATGAATCCGGAAGCAGAATCCTGAGGGCAAGGAAGAGAATGGCAGATGCAGCCTACAAGGTGCGAAGTAGGGTTGTCGGACCAATATGGCACGGAAGTGGCGACTTCAAGGTGGGTGGATGCAGCGGAGGGGGGATAATGGGTGTCGGTCATAACTAAGGAGCCAACAACGACAGGCAGTGCAGAGGCCGTAGGGGATTGAGCTGGAGACGGTGGTTGGTGACAGCACGGGAGATGAACGGCGGTGGCGGGGTGGGGGTGGGGGGGGGAGGGTTATGGGGTTAAGGTGGAGTGGAGTTATTATGTTTATTGTGTAATCACAGAACCAATGATTCATGCATTAGAGAGTCAAGGAGAGTTCGAACATACCTGAGATGGCATCGTCGATGATGGAGGTGCCGAAGTTGTAGGGGAGGAACCGACCGGAGGAGACGAACGCATGGCGAGTAGTGCGTGCAAAAGGGGAGGAGATAACTAGGGTTTTCTTTTGGTGAGGGAAGGGATGACCCGAGAAGGAAGTTGCTTTATTTTTGCGGTTGGGGGATTTCGTATGGGGCGCGAGATTGGAAATTTCGGAGGGAATTCGGACGCATACTTTTTTGGGATGTTTTCGTGCATAAAATGCAATGTTTTTTATGCATTGTTAAAACGTGTTCTTTTAAAAAGTGTGAATTAAAGCAACGTTTCTTTAAACAGTGTTGTTTTCGTGCATAAAATGCAATATTATTAAAACATATATTTACTTTTATGCATTGTAAATTAAAGCAACGTCTCTTTAAACAGTGTTGTACTTATTTAAGAATGCATGCGGATCGGATACATGATTCCTTGATCATGAAATCATGTTGTCATATCCTTAAAAATAAATAAAATTGGAAAATAAATACACAAATACGGATATTTACGAATATTAAAGTGATATCCATATCCCATATTCCTCTTTAAAATAATTAAATACAAATGTCAAAATATATTTAAAATGGATATGGTGACGATCATATATAGAAATATCCATTTTGTTTCACAACCCAATTTGCATAATTTTTTTAATCCCAACACTTTGTATTAAGCATTGCAAATTTGTTGAATAAATGCAACATGCTTACACAAAACGTTGCAATTATAATATATTGCAATGCATAAGAACTAACATTGCAGTTAAAATGATATCAGCGACATTTGTTTTTAACCATTGCTATATACGTTGCAAAAGTCCCTTTTTCCAGTAGTGTGAGCTTCATGGACAGATACAAGGCGGAAGACGTATGGTGATGATGCTACAATGTAGAGGAGAGGTCTCCTACAGGCACGTACGATGAGCTTCTGGAGGGAAGCATTGGCAAGCGATAGGGCAAAGATCGATAGCGTAGTTGCCGGATCGCCTAGGTTGAAGAAGAGATGAGAGGAAGATGAATATGATGGAAGAAAAGAAGAGACGAGGAGAAAGAGTTTTCGCAGCTGCAAGGCATCACTCCTGTTTGTCGCCTCAAGACCTCAACGAAAGCGGTCGAAGCTTTTCTAGCCACGAACGGAGCAACAACATGCAGAGGATATTCCATGGATCACGCCGATGGCCGTTGTCACTTTAGACTCCTAGCCACCGCGGTCACCGGTCGATGGGAGGAGATGTTGGCCTTTGCCTCAGGAAATGGCTAATGAGCGACCATGGACGAGGTGGCTTGGGTTTTAATGAGTCGAGGGAGATGGGTCACGGAGAAGATAGAGATGCAACGGTGTGGATGATGAGAGGGAGTAGCAAAGGCCTTTGGGGAGAAAGACACTACCTATGGTGTAGGTCGCGGATAGAGGAAGCGGGCAGTAGGCATGGGGTGGATGCACGATTGGCGGAATATGCAGGAGGAGAGGGAAGAAATGTGGGCACCAGGTGGCGCACGGGGATGCGACCACATGGCGAAAAAATAGAAATAGAAATAAAATTAATAATTAATAATAAATATATAAATAAGTAAAACAAATAAAATATAAAATAAATTTAAATAATTAAATAAGTAAATTAATTAATTAATTAAGTAAAATAAATAATAAATAAAATAAAATAGTAATGATATAAATATAAATAAATAAATAAGTAAGAAATAAAAAATACAATAAAAAGGAGTGACACGTGGCGACTTCAAGAGCTGCCACATGTCTCTCTTAGAAAAATAAAAAAGTTAAATCCAAAGAAAAATAAAAAAGAAATAATAAAGGGGTCCATTCAAAAAGTTATCAACATAAAAGTTGCTTGTCTTGATGAGATGTATAACTTTCATGAAGGACGAAATTCTATTAAATCATTTGTAAAAAAGTATTTTTGGTTGTATCCTATAGATATAAAATATCGCATTTTGTGTTTTGTGATTTTTTTCGAGATTTTTTAAATAATATAAAAATCAAAATAAAAGGGAAAATAAATTAAATATTTACTACTTAAACTATTTTTTTGGATTTTTAATAACTAAGAAATGAAATAAAGATGACATATGTACAGACTATATATACAAACTAAGATTGATTTATTTTCTTTGATTTTTGTTTCAATTTTTGTTTGCATTTTTACACATTTTTAAAAAAAATCAAAGAAAAAATACAAAAAATAAATTTAAAAGGGTTATTTTTGTACATGAAATAATAAGGTTAAAATATGTCAATATGCATAATATACAATAGGGGTCCAAAATCAAAGTTTCGCATACAAACTCCAATTATTTTGAATTTGATATTATTTTGAATGTAATTAAACTTACATTAATTCAAAAGTGCATAGGGATCCATAGGAGACTATATGAGAGAGATATTCACATTTTAAGGTCTTTAGTATCGAACTAGGATTTGGTTTTTATTGGGAAATTTTACAAATTAGTATTTTTGATATTTTTAACTTATTAGTGTTAATAATATGTACATTATAGTGTTAAATTTATTCAATTATGACTTTGTGAAAAATATATACAATAGAGGAAAATGTGGTATACTACAAGTGATATTTACAAGGGGATTCATGATTCTTATTCATGCAAATATGAATGCTAACAATGTAGAAATTAATTCTAAGCACACTAATGATAAAACTGCAGAATAAATGGAGAAATTCAGCTAATTACTCGGGAACGAAGATCTTTTTTCAACTTTGAGAGTGATGAATCACATATTCATCACTTCTCCAGCTAGGAAGTCCCAAGCGAGGACCTGAAGCTTTAAAGCTTCCTGCTCCAGATTCATCAAGAACATATTCTTCCTCTTCATTCCATGCACATGTATGTTTTTCTATTTGTGTTCATGACCAAGTTTCTCCATTTTATCTCAATTACCTTCTCTTCCATTTCAGCATCTGAAGCTATCTTTACCATCTCCAACCAACACTTTATCACAGGTGAATCTCTAGTATATCTCTTCCCTTCTTCATAATTGTTCCCCTTCGACCCTTTCTCCTTCTTGCAAAGAAGAAGAAATCGATTAGGGTTCGAACCCTTCACCCATATGAACCCTCCGAACCACCCCTTAGCTATTCCAAGAGTTTCATATTGGGCTTGCGGTGTTATCTAACCTTTACAAGTAGTGAGAACTTCAATGATCAGAGGAATCAAACAACCTCTGACCTCGCATTTCTGCTCCGGATGCACTCCATAGTTAGGGAGATCCAAAGCTACTCAACCATTCATCCCTTATCTAGCATTTTTGTGAGATGGTTAGATGTCTCCATCAACCTTCTACATAGAAGAGAACAGAGGAGGAAAATGGGCCTCATTGGAGATCCACCCGCACTCCTCCGTTCAAGGGGGGGGGGGGGGAACACATGCCATAGTTACCGTTTGATCAGATCACTTTGATATGTTTTGATGGTTGTCGATCTTCTTCGCAGGGCTGTCCGAAGTAACAGTTCAAACCACAACCTCGGAGAGTCTGAGATAACTACGAAGTGCCAGATTGTGACATGTGACCCAAGCTGTCATTACCCTAAATTGATCCCGATCACACATTTCTTGCTCATGATATCAGGAAATTTGCAACTTCTCCCCACCGAAGATTCATAATTACAGATAAGTCCTGTTCCTGGAAAAATTGCATTGATACCCAAGCAACATTCTGTAATTGCATATTAGTCAAATTTGGACTTATTTGTAATTAAATAATTTATTTTTTATTGCATGTATGCCCCTTCCTTATTCCTTCATTAACTTGTGAATGAAATTGGTGTCATTGGAAAGATATTTTTGTGCTCTTTAATTTAATGCTATTTAATTACTGATTTGACTTATCATCCACACATTAATTTTTATAGTGTCACTCTTGTTTATTCATCCTTATTATTTATTAAAAATTAATCTTGATTGAGGTTGAATTGCTTTCTTTTTGACATTGATTGTTCATTAATTGAGTAATTATTGGCAGAAAGTATATTTGTTAACTGTTCATCTACTCTATGATTGTAGTACATCATTATTTATCATATAAATTAAATGCATAAAAATGTTTTTAAAAAAAGTGCATGCGTTGTCTCTTTTGCATCTTGCTTGACCTAGAGGGCCTTTTCTTAAGTAGATAATTGACTACTAAATTTAATTGAATAGTTGTTCATGTCCCTAGGACTTACCCATGTACAAATTTAACCCGATTTCTCTTTGTAGAGATATCTGACTTTGTTTTAACAATTGTTGATTGGCCCAAGCTATGACGAGTGCATGATATTTAAGAAGATTAACGATTCATCAGATGTTGTCGTTGTCAGGGATGAGACACATTTTTTGATTTTATTTCGAGTTAATTATTCATTTTTGGTGAGTTCTAGAGATTTTGAGGTTAAGTTATTGTTTTGTGTTATTTTTATTATTTTTCTTGATTATCTCGGTGATTTCTAGCTATTAAATTCATTAAATTCCTTCTAATAATAATTTTCGACACTTTGATTGTTTTTTGGTAGGGAGTGCGAAGCCAACAAAGCCTAGAGGATCGTAGAGGCAAGAAGTTTGGAGCTTCAACTATACAGACTATAAGACAATTACACTAGGAGAAATTTTAATTTAATACTTTATGTGTATCATTTATTGTAATTTATGTTAATTTATTTGTAATTTATTGCCAAATTTGTAGCTGTTCTCGATTGAATTCTCGCATGTGTAAAAAAGGTCTCTGCTTATTCTTTAATTGTATGGTTTTGTCATGAGTGATTTCCGACTTAAGTGGCGATTTAGATCGAGGAACCACACTTCAAATAGATATATCTTAGGTTAATTTTTGCCTGATCTATCTCATAACTTAGGACACACAATTTTGTCACATAAGATTCACTAAAGTCTTAGGACATTCATTGAGATACACTTAAGCTACATTCTATCTCGACAAATTAATTGATATTCTTTATCGCTAATAGAACTCCTTCTAGGTGTGTGCAGAGTACGATAATGACCTATTTAATTTGTGAGAATTAAGCTTTAAGATATGTCGTTTCGTTGTAGGAAGGAAATCAAAATCATTCAAGAAATAACCACATTTAATTTATTCAATTTTAATCAGAGTGAGTTTATTTTTATTTTACTTGGGCAAGTCCCAAGGTCAAACTCAAGGAGGCAAAGGAACAACCTAGAAATTTGTCTATCAAAGTTCATGTACGTGTTTCGAAACAGTATTTTTTTTAATATTTTTGATGCAATTTCGGGATGCAAAATGCAAATGTGACCAATTTTAGGGACTAAAATGTAAAGATCAATCAAATGATGTCCAAAAATTATGAAACTTAGTCAAGATAACAATTATGATGAAATGAATGCATTGTAATTTTATGAATGCATTGTAATTTTTTTGAAATTTTCTGATGCAAGATAGTTTTTTAAAGAATTTTTGAATGCAAATGATGTGAATTTCAATATTTAATTATAATAAATATTAAACCTATTTATTTTTGAGGGATAAAATTATTCAAGATTTATCACTAGATGATTGATCTCAGAAAAATCCTAAACCTTACAAATTCGATATTTAATACCTATTAAAAATTAAAGATTTAAATATACAAAATGATTTTTACAAGGAAAAATGCATGCAAATGCAATTTTTTAGAAACAATATGAAATACAACTTATCTAGAATCCGTGTTTTTTGGTAATTTTCAGAGCTATGGTTAATTACTTCTGAATTTCAAAGCACAGAATGGGAAAAATATGCAATTTATCACAAGAATATTAATTAGTAATTAACTACATACCACAAAAATATCAAGCATATGCCATAATGTAGAGAATTAACTACAACACAGTTCTATTTTTAAAATAATAAGATGATGTAATGTAGAGGTCTAAAATAAAGGAGGAACATAGGGGTGTCATTGCAATATTACAATATATAAATAATGAAGAAAATGCAGAACGGGGGAGGGGGGGGGGCTAAATGGAATTACCGAGACTCCGAGGGGACTGCCTGTAAAATTTCCATAGGGGCACGTGTGTCGCACATGCCCTCTGGTCAGTGGGTATGGCCTGTGAATGATATATTCTCCAGTTTTTTTTGCAATTTTTCCTTCCCACGCACGCAGGGTTACGTGTGGAGGTTTCCTCTTTCTAGACATTCCCCCAACCCACGTGTGACACATGTGGCAGGGGCGTCGGGCTTCGTGCCCGGTGGGGATTCGACAGAAGGGGGCAGTGCAAGCTTATGACATTGAGGATCCCCTTTTGCGGTGGTGGCTCACGGCTTGGGGAGTGAGGGAACCTTCGGTTGGCGGCTGGACTCCTGACCGTGGACGAAGTCGGAGATGGAATAGAGTTTGGAGCGTGGTGAGGTGGAGGGGTGTTGCTCACTAGCGTCGATGACAAGGAGGCGCTGGAGCTCTCAAGAACAACAGTGGTCGATGAAGTTTGGAAGGCAGAGCAGGGTTGTTGTGCGGTGTCAAAGACATGCAGGTGGAGCTGCGGATGGGTGAAGCTGCTGGACGAAGTTATGGTGATGGAGAGTCGAAGGTGGAGAAGTAGGAGGATTACGGGGAAGACGGTAGTTGATGCCTCCGTCAGGAGTCTAAGATGGGGGGGATGCCAAATATGTCATTAGCTCGACGAAGGAGATTTGGAGCGAGGGTAGTATCAACATAGTATATTCGCGCTGCAACAGTGGCTACGCCACCGGATCTCGCCGAGGAAAAAGATGGAGGAGGGGCTCTGTAACAACCGCCTCCTCCTTGAATTAGAAGCTGTCGATAAATGGGTTTGAAAGAGGGATGGCGACGCTTTAATAAGGTTGAAGGGGAGGCCCGATATGGAAGTGGTTGGAGAGGGATTCGACGAGATTGATGACAACGATCGATCGCGATCGCGAGAAGAGGGAGATCTTATTGACGAGGGTGGCCGACCATAGAAGAAAGGAAATCGGAGGGTGGCAGAGCTCGAAGTGGAAGTCGCAAAGATGATGAGAATTGGGGGAGAATAAGAATGACGCACATGTGTCATTCAATCGACCGAGATTGGACGACCTTGAATGCGCCACGTGGTGGCAAGTGGGGAGGGAAGTCAGGCACTTGTAGTGTGCGTACGTAGGCAATACGTGCGTCTTTTTTTAATAAAAAAAATCAAATAAGCCAAAAATGGGTGCCATGTGGCGGCTCCAGGAGTGGCCACGTGTCAGCCCAGAAAATTCAGAAAATTAAAATACAAAGATAATTAAAAAAGAAATAACAAATGACCTCGGATCGAAAAATTTTCTTCACAAAACTTGCTCGTCTCGATGAGATCTACAACTTTAAAGAAGGGACCAAAGCCAAAATTGATCATTTTCACAAAGTGATATTTTTGGGTATCCCATTAACATAGAATACATTGATTTTTGGGTTTTATAATTTTTTATTATTTTTAAACCAGATAAAAGTCCAGAAAAAATATGATAAAATCAAAGATAAATATTTACACAGTAATCTATTTTTTGTATTTTTATTAATAATAAAATAAAGAAATAAAAAAAATGTAAAAATGACATCTTTTGTATAGATTGTTAGTGAAGACTCGGGCTCAGTTAGTTTCTTTGATTTCAAGCTCATTTTGGATTTATATTTTACGCATTTTAATAAACTTTTATCAAAGAAAATAAATGAAAAAGAAATAGATAAAATGAGTTTATTATGTACATAAAATAATTGGTCAAAAAATGCTAAAATACAAAATGTACAAAAGAGGTCCAAAACCCAAATTTCACATATGAGCTCCGATTCACTTGAACTTGGTCTTATTTTGAAGGTATTTGAATATACAGTAGTTCAAATGTAAGTAGGATCAAATCGACACTGGATGAGGAAGATATCAAAGTTTTAGTGTGGAAATCCTAGTACTAGGGTTTGGGTTTTCGGTCCACTTATTTAGGTTAATGATTTTTTTGTATTTTTTATTTATTCTTGTTAGTGATATGTACACAGTGGAGTTGATTTCAGGTCATTTGGAGTTATCATGAACTAGTTAAAAATCATGAAAGTTAGGCTATTTTACAGGTCATTTTGGCTGAGATTTTTGGCTTCTTATTTTGTGCAGTAATGAGTGATAAATTGCAATTCTTATCAATACATGCATGAATGTTAATTATGTAAAATAAATGAGGAAATGACAATAAATTTTAGGGATTTGAGCTTAATTAGTCCTTTTTAGAGTGATGAATATGAGATTCATCATCCCCCTATACTTAAACCATGCTCGTCCTTGAGCATCAAAAGAAATGCTATGAGGTGAAATGAGATTGGGTTCCATACCAAGACCATTAGCAGAAGGTGAGAATGAAACTAGACCCGACCTTTGTATTATTTCTTTAGCGGGACTTCTATGCGACTTAGTATTTTAAAATCAACAGCCTTCAAGTTGTACACATCATTGTCACAGTTTCATCTCAGAAGTTATCTTAGATCAATCCTCCCCCCAAAGCATACCCCATGAACATTGAACAATCGACTCATGTGTGTGATAGGTTTTAGCTCTTCCCATCCAGAATGCCGGACTACCACGCAACCTCCTCTCCAGTAACTCGTCCTCGGGGAGTCATGTATTTCCTTCTAAGGTCTGTCACGTTGTGTTCACAATTGAAATGAGGGAGAAGAATAGAAGAAGGGGAGAAGAATTGGAGGGTGACCAGCGCAGTTAACTCAACCTGTGAAGCTGGCTAGTGTAGCCGAGTCTCCACCAAGATCTGCAGGTTCTCTTGAAGCTTGGACCTTTTTGGTCAAATATTTATTTGGTAGTGGCTTCTTTGTATTTGGATTTTTGGTAGCTCTGCTTGGATCTTGTTGTGCCCCTCCGGATATAGAATCTTTTTTCTGTACATGTTTTGAGGTCTTAGAAAAAATTGTGCCTAGCCGTCCATCCCTTTTCCAAAGCTTTATTTCAAACCGTACTCCGGTCTTTAGATGTCCACATCACCAGAAAAGAAACTCACACAATCTTGCAACACCCCGTCTGAGTTGAGCTAAATGCATAGTGCGAGAGTACAAATTAATTCCCTATTCCAGAGTCTTACCCAGAATGAAGAGACCAGGTTAGACACTAAGAGTCAAATGCTGTGCATTGTCATGTGGAACTTGAAGAATTAAGTTAAAGACCTGAAGCTTCTAAAATCCTCTTTCTCGGTGAAGTTCCTCTGAAAATTAGGTGGACTAAAGTCAAGTCCAGATCACTCTCGGTTTCTGCTCATAACTCGGTTCAGAACCCAAGGGCTTTTCACAAATACAAATGAATGCAATGATGGATGAAGTGCAGGTGCGTGAAATGCAAACACTTTTTTTATCTTTTGGGATTTGATTTTTTAGAGATATTTTTATGCAATTTTTTTTGCAAAAATGAATAAGAAGCCATTTTTTGAAAAAATGTTTTGGTTGGACACGGTCAGTATTAGTAGCAAAATATTTATTTGTATTTTTCTTGTTTATTTTTTTGTTTTTTGAATATTTTACAACTTAGTTACCCATCCCGTAAATACATATAGACTTATGCGAATATAAGAGTTATGGGTATAATATATACACAGTATGTATACACACCCCTATACTTAGCGAGTGTTGTGTCCTCAGAGTACAAGAAGCGTAAAGAAGACATAGCTCGGGATAAGCATAAGAGAGTGAAAATGAATTATAAAAAAAAGAAGTCTGTGCCCCCTATACTTAGTTTGTGAACAATCTAAGTATAGAAAAAGAGCGAAAATGAGGCGGTTGGGAGATGTGAATGAGGAGAGTATATGTAGATGGGCATCGGTTCCCCCTATACTTAGGCTCTGGTCAACCTAAGTATATAAGAAGGGCGGAAATGGGGTGATCGAGAGAAGGAGAGTGTGAGGAATGTGGCATATAGAGATGGCATCGATCCCCCCTATACTTAGGTCTTGGCCCAAGTAGAGGAAGAAGATGTACAAGGGAATCGATGGGGTCGGGAGGGAGGGATGTTAGAACAAAGATGATCTGTACAACTTGTGCCTGACTGTTTTCTTCATGTAGGGTGATCCGATGAGTCTTCAATGTGCTCGCCATGCATGAAGTAGATGACCTCGACTTGGGTTGTATGCTCTTTGGATGATTCTACATATGGCTTCAGCAATTGCCCATTCACTGAGAAAGGTTGTGCATCATCTTTGAGTTCGGTAATATCCACACTTCCATTGGTATGCACATCGATGACAATGTAGGGACCCTCCCATTTTGCTTTGAGTTTCCCATGAAAAATCTTCAACTGGGCATTGAACAACCACATCTTCTGCCCAGGGACAAAGGTTTTATTCCTAATGTGTATGTCATTCCATCTCTTGACCTTGTCCTTATAGATCACACTATTGTCATATGCCCAGTTTCGGATTTCAATTACCTCATTTAGATTTAAGTCAAGACATAATTTCCCAAGGTGATAACTCCAATTAAGCTTTTTTATTGCCCATTCTGATTTGTGAATTAGCTCTACGAGTAAATGGCATGGTTTGCAATAGATCATCCTAAAAGGTGAAGTACCGAGTGGAGTCTTGCAGCCTGTCCTATAGGCTCACAAAACCTAGTCAAAAATTGAGACCAGTTCTTCCTATCGGGATGAACCAACTTCTAAAGAATGGCATTCACCTCTCTATTATAAACCTCTGCCATGCCATTAGATTGCGAGTGATATGGATTGGCTATTCTATGCTCGAATTTATATTTCTTAGCTAATGATCTCATTTCTCTATTTACAAAGTGGCTACCCCCATCTGAAATCAGAACCTTTGGGACCCCGAACCTCGGAAAGATATGATCCTTCTTACAATCGATTTTGTTATCTGCAGTTTGGGTAGGGATAGACTCCACCCATCTTGACAAATAATCAACCGCCAACAAGATGTACTCAATATCTACTTGGAAAGGACCCATAAAATCAATTACCCACGCATTGAAAACATCGCAGAAAATCTTTGGTTGCATGGCATTTCATCTTTATATCCAATAGCCCCTCCCATTCTTTGACAAATCAGACATGACCGTACAAAATCGTTGGCATCTCTAAATAAGGTCTGCCAGTAAAATCCACATTGGAGTACCTTGTACGCGGTTCTCTTTCCCGAATGGTGTCCTCTAACCTCAAGTGAATGACAGTGTGTGAGGACACTCCGGTATTCCTCATGAGGAATACATCTTCGCCAAACGCAATCTGGTCCTTCATAGAAAAGGAATGGATCATCCCTATAGTATTTTCTCGAATCCTATTTAGTCGGTCAATTCTGCTCTTGGTCCAATCTAGGGGAACCTTCTTAGAGACAAGATAGTTCACTATGTCGGAGTACCATGGGACCGAGTCAGTAACGCAAACTGACTCGTCCGGAAAAGTCTCTTTAATTGGTCCAATATCAAAATTATCATTTTTCTCAATTCGGGAAAGGTGATCATCCACAATATTTTTTACTCCAGGTTTATCCTTGATTTCCAAATTAAATTCCTGAATTAATAAGATCCATCTCAAAAGACGCGCCTTTGCATTCGTCTTTTCCATTAGATATCTGATTGCTCTGTGATCAGTAAAAATTTACGTTGGAGCCCAATATATATGATCTGAATTTTTCTAGGGCCCAAACTACTGCAAGCATTTCCTGTTCAGTCACCGTATAATTTCTTTGTGCATGATCCAAAACTTTTCTCTCGTAGCGAATCACATAAAATATCCCATCCCATCTTTGTCCAAGCACAACCCCAAAAGCAAAATCTGATGCATCAATCATGATCTCAAAGGGAAGAGACCAGTCAGGAGCTTGTAACATTGGCGATTCACAGATTTTCTTTTTCAGGAGCTCGAAGGCCTCTAGAAACTAGTAATTTATAATGAACTTGGTGTCTTTTTCTAAGAGCTCAGTCAGTGGGCAGACGATCCTTGAAAAATCAGGAATAAATCTTCGGTAAAATCCAACATGCCCTAAGAATGATCTCATTGACTTTACGTTAGTTGGTGGCTCAAGTTTCTTGAACACATCCACCTTGGCAGGGTCAACCCCATTCCCTTTTTGTAGATGATGTGCCCCAACACGATACCCTCTGTTACCATAAAGTGACTTTTCTCCTAGGAGAGCTCCAAATTAACCTCCTTACATCTCCTAAGGACTCAGTCCAAGTGCGCTGAACATGTATCAAATGAATCGCCATGGACCGAGAAGTCATCCATGAAGACTTCAATAAGTCACCCACCATTTCGGAAAATACGACGATCATGCATCGCTAAAACGTGCTCGAGGTATTGCAAAGCCTGAATGGCATGCACTTGAACGCGTAAGTACCAAAAGGACATGTAAATGTGGTCTTTTCATGATCCTCGGGAGCAATGGCGACTTGATTGTATCCCGAGTACCCATCAAGAAAACAGAAGAATGATTTCCCTGTAAGTCTCTCCAAGATTTCATCAATAAATAGCAGTGGAAAGTAATCTTTCTTGGTCGCAGTATTCTGGTTTCTGTAATCGACACAAACACGCCACGACATGGGTACTCGTGTCGTGATCTCTACCCCTTCCTCATTGGAGACCATTTGTATTTCCGACTTCTTCAGGACAACATGAAGGGGGGGCCGTCCACTTGGAGTCTGAAATGAGGTATATAAACCCTGCCTTGCACTATTTCTCAATCTTTTTCTTAACTACTTTCTAGAGATTAGGGTTTAATCTTCTCTGGAATTCACGGGAAGGTCTTGCATTATCCTCAACGTATATTTGGTGCGAGCAGAGAGAGAGAGAGAGGTTGATTCCCATGAGATCTGACATAGTACAACCAATGGCCTTGCGATTCCGCTCAAGAACTTCACGCAATCTAGATTACCGGTCTTCAGTTAATGATGAGCCACAGGAAATCTCTCCTTGGGTTCTGCAAGAAATGCATATCTGAGTGTAGGAGGAAGTGGTTTCAGCTCAGGCGAATCTGAATCATCAATTATGTCCGGCTGAATGGATTTTGAGTCTGGCTTTGTGTTGGATAAAGGAGGATCAATCTATGATGTGTTGGCTACCAATTCTGATGCAAGGTAAGTTGGATCGCAAAAATTGTGTGGTTATTTGGCCAAAGCCACGTCCGACTCGTCATTTATATTCCTTGACCGTACCGAAGAAGATGGGACTGGCAAATCTAGAGGAATTTCTTTGTCATCAAGGGTATAGGTATCTGTGTCTCTAAATAGTTCAGGCAACATCTCACAAACTACACTGTGCATTATTTCTTCTTCTGATGAGGGGATCTTGCTCTGAATTTCTGGAAGTTGTTGCCAAGGCCCATTAGTGTTAATGAACTTGAATTCTGAAGATTCTGAGTAATCAATGGTAGATTCGGAATCGGGCCTTTGCCACTTTGTCTGCTTCATCTCCAAGCCCACCTCTCCGCCTAGAGAGCGGAATTTCATCATTCATGGACTGTAATCGAATACAGCTTTAGCGGTCCGCAAGAATGTTCTTCCAAGAATGATTTGGATTCTTTCCAATGGTTCGTGGTTTCCATATCAAGGATAGTGAAGTACACTTTGTACTCTGTCCCCTCGACTAAGATGACCATATTCTTCACTTCTCCCTTAGTCCTTTGAGTGGTTTTATCAGCAAATTGGAGTAGAGATAATGATTTTTTGAGAGGTCCTAACTACAATTTGTAGTATAAGGCCAAGGGTAGAAGGCTGATTGAAGAACCATTATCTAATAGTGTGCTTGTAAACGCAATGCCGCCGATGCGACTCTCCACATAGTGAGCACCCAAGTCCCTCTTTTTTCTTGGTAGATGCTGATTTTTGACACATTTGGTAGTTGCCACTGTCAAGCTATGATCTCCACAAATTGACTTGGTTTCTTCCTGCGAGTCCGGGTGGGAGTGCATTTTACTTTCAAGTATTTTTGAAACGCTAAATTGTTTGCCACATATTGATCAAATGTTACCTTGACTGTAATGTTTTCTTGGCAAAATCATGCCATTTCTGGGTCATCTTGAATGATTTTCTTTGGTTTAAGTTTTCCTCCCATAAGGACATGGGGGAAAGGAACAGAAGCAGTCAAGACATGAGATAAAGAACCAAAATCATAAATAAAAGCATCTTTATTTGAAATGGAGTTCTTATTACAATCATTTTTCTGCTGATAATAATCATGTTACTGTAAAGATGACAAAGGTATATTCACAACAACTGGAGGCGCAAGGTCCTCTGTAGACTCCATGGATGCTTTTCCTTTCTCATGTGTTGGGATCTTTACTGGTACTGAATTCAGGTTTACTTCTTCTTTACTCTCGGAAGTATCCTCCGGTTGATCTCCCGAGTCTTGTTGATCTATTTCTCTTGCCCCGTCAGGTACATCCACAGTCCTTCCACTCCCGAGTGACATAGAATTGATATTGTCAAATGAAAGGATCTCATGTCTAGATATGAGAAAGTATGAGTAGTATATCTAGCCATTTTGTTGGGAAGATTGAGATTTATTCAAGCTATTAGGGTTAGCATGAACTTGGACGGGAATTGTTGTAGTAGGGACTGTTTGTTCATCTTTCTAATGGGACAAGCGATGAACATCAACCCGTAGATCTTGTATTTCATTTCGAAAATAGTGCATTTCCTCGAGTATCTGCTGCCGGATGTCTACGGGTTTTGTTTGAGAGTTGGATGGTTGAGATGGGGTCTCTGAGGAGTGCCCTTGTGGTTTTTGGTTTTGCTGCCGGTATTGCTGAGATGCTTGTTGGTATTGGTTTTGACAGTTGTACGGTTGTTGCTGTTGTTTCTAATGTTGGGATGTGGCATTATTCTGAGTGTGCTGTGGGGTGGGCGGAAATGTGGAATTATAAAAAGTGGTGGGATGTTGGTAAGGTTGACGGTCCCCCGTATTACCCTGCCGGCCAGGATCTTGAGTGTACTAGATACCATTCACCTCGAACATCAGAGGTGGAGTTTCTTTGATGATTTCAACTGGTGAGGGTGACTGCTGGAAATGTTAGACATAGGATTGGTCCTGAGCCCATTGTGTTTGTTGTCCTGATCCTGGCTACTCCAGGATGTGATGTACTCGATAAATGGGAACAACGGTTGTGGCTATAGCTGATACCCTGATCTTGGATACCTTTTCAGTCAGCTCCTCCATTTGCTTTAGAAACTGGGAGATCCTGTTGCCGATGTCATTCATCCTCTTGTGAATCTGATCCACAACCACTAAACTTATCAGTGATTATGCTCATGTTTGGAATCAAATTTTCAGCTATTTCTGTAATAGTCTGCTTTCATCCTTTTGATTGAAGTATGTTGAGGGAATCGTATATGCCCTACTGGTAATCTGTGAGTGGTTTGTCTCAGCCATTTGTTCCAGTACTTTCTAGACGGTTTCAGCACCTCATGACGTATAGTTGCCTCCGTAAGAAACACTCACTAATCCTTGTGTCTCATTGCTGAGGTCAGAATAGAGTGACTGGACCAAGATGTTGTCGTCCAGATCATGGCACGAAAACTTTTGTAGTAGATCTTTAAATCTGTCCCACGCTTCACAAAGTGGTTCATTAGGCATTTGAGAGAAATTGGTGATGCGTGTCCTCATCTGATTGGTTCTACTCAATGGGTAGAATTTTTTCAAGAACAGGTTCTTGAACCTATCATAGATGGTCACTATCACTTCCTAAATTTTTCACCCAGTAGTCTGCTTTTCCTTTCAAGGTGAAAGGAAGTGCAGTGAGACGAATGTAATCTTGGCTGACATGGAGATGCCTCAAATTAGAGCATACTAGCTCCAAGTCTCGTAAAAATTCATATGGTTCTTCAGCAACATTACCATGAAATTGTGGCTATTGGTTCAAAACCTGCAGTTTCAGTTCATAATTTATTTATGGCTCAAGTGGCTACAGATAAATTCTCACTCTGTACTGGCCGGGGTTGTATGTTTCTTACACTGGCGGTTCACCCCCAGCATTTAGCTGCTCTATTTGTTCTCTCAATAAAAGCTGCTGCTGCTCAGATGCAGCCAATCTTGCCAAAATCATCAACATCGGATCTTCGTTAGGTTCATCTTCTTGATCTTTTTTCTTGGGAGGCTTCTTCTTCTAATTCTCTTCTTCCTCTTCACATTCAAAATATGAAAAAATAGAGTCAATAGAATGGAAAGAATCTGAATAAGAATCATCGAGGCGAGAGTCTTCCTCGACGTGATTAGGAGATAGAGAGATAGTATGGGTTTGACCTCCTTCAAGGAAGAAGAAGGAATTGTAGGAAGAAGATTCATGGGTAAAGTGTCCACGAACCCAAGGTGGTCCGTAGTAAGAGCGTCTCTGAACCTTTGAGAGTGGAAAGTTTGTGCTGGTTAATGGATGATTCACGGAATCCGAACAAAATTCACCACAATCTTCCATTCTTGATTTCAAATGATTTGAAAAAGGGTTACGATTTATGATGTAGGCACAAGTATGCAGTATTCGATGATTATCCTGATTCTACACACAAAACAAACACAATCCAGACCCTTATTTCACCAACTCACGCAGTGAAGGCTGTAAGAGTTGGGCCAATTATCTTGTCAATTTTAATCGATGATAAGTCAAATCTTGCAAATGTTTAAACGAGCTGTTAGGTGCCTGTTTTTTCCTACCAACCGAGTCAAATTCTTACGACTAGCTGCACATACTTTCAGCCAATATGGGTGTAAGTACATATCGTAGAATGACTACCCGTGTTACTTTAGGACGGAGCCTTACACACCTTCTTTTAGCCTATATGGGTGTAAGTACGCCCTCGGCAACGACGCCATCTGACGAGTTCGTGAAATACCCTCTTTAATTTATGTGAATTAAGCTTTAAAAATAATGACGAATGTGTCGTTGTAATTACGCCGGGCAATCAGAATCGATCAAGAAATTACCACAAGAATTTATTCAATTTTAGTCAACGTGATTTTATGTTTATTTTACTTAGGTAAGTCCCAAGGTCGAACTCAATAAGGCAAAGGAACGACCTAGAATTTTTATCTATCAAAGTTCGTGCATGATTTTCGATGCGGTATTTTTTGGTATTTTCTGTGTAGTGTGGTGAAGTGGTGCTTTCCATAGATGATGATGGATTTTGATTTGCCAAGTAGAGTCAGAATTAGAGTCATCCCTAAGGGAGTAATATGCAGAGGTGTCGCTGTTAGAGTCGTCCCAAGGGTGAACATCGTCTATGGATTTCTGAATATCCTCGAGGTTCTCAACATTAGATCCAATCATTTCATCATCCACTTTCATATCCAAGCTTCTGTAATATGAAATTAGTTTGTCAGTGAAATTTCTGAAATTTTCCTCCATTCCATATTTCTTAGTAATCCTCAAAATTTCATCATCTAAAGAATTTCCAAGATCAATCATGTGAGTAGTATGTGTAGTTTCATGAGTATTTTTTCATTTTTCAACTTGATATCCAATCATTTCATCTTCCATTTTCCTGTATAAACTGAGAGAAGATTCTCTTGGAACATCCAATATATGATCGTTATTTTCTGAAAATTTCTCCTCGAAAATTATGGAAGGAGTCTTCTCAGCGGGAGGATGTTGCGAGAATCTATAGATCTCATACTCAGCATGTCGTGACTCAGGCATGCGCTGTTGGTTTGAGTAGATTCTACTTCCATGGTCATGATTGATCATATCGCCAAACAATGGAGTCATACAGGTTCATATGTGTCTATATCATCAGTCTGATCCTCTGTATGTATAGGCTGATCAAATGAGTGGTATTCGGGTTGGTCAATAGGGATTTGATCGCTAGGGTCAATCCAATATGGTTGACCATCATGTACGAGCCTCTGGTTTGATCAGGTTTCTATATTATATCCCATGGTCAAAGAAATATGTGGATTTGTGTATTCTTGACCTATCCCAATACTTTTGGGGTTGATAGTCGTTTGTTTCTATGTTTTCTTTTTCAAAAGGTTCTTGGGTTCTAGAAAGACATCTGGTATAAGTCGGGTCATCCCAAGATGGCAGTTGATCATGTGCGGTCACAAGTGGTGGAGGTGAAAAATATGATGTTGTGGTGACTTTGATCGTATAAGATGGATTGGAATTTATAGAGTGGGTTGTATTCATCCGAAGGTGGGAGTTTCCCATGAATGTTGGAGGATATTTGGAGGAAGAGGGTTTAGGTGATTTGGGTCTGATCGCGAAAAATTCATTTTCAAAGTACAGATCTGGATGGTGCTTGGACAGAAGTTGCATAATTTTCGAAGAAGGTTTATGATGAATCGACATGGTTGATCTTGGTGAAAGTGCAAAGGATATTCACAAGAAGAAAATTTTTATCAAGGAGAGTGATGGCACAAGTGTACGATTTTTAATCTTCGTAATCGGTTCATGCACACTAATGCAAACACAATACAAACCCTAGTTTCACCAACACACACAATGAAGCCGCAAGAGTTCGGTACTTATCTTTTCAATTTTAGTTGGTGATAAATTCAATGTTGGAAAAATTTAGCAAGTTGTTAGGTGCTGAATTTTTTTAAAGACTGGCCCGAATTCTTATGACTACTTGAATCTACTTTTAGCCATTATGGGTGTAAGTACAGATCGTAAAATGGCTACCCATGTTACTTAAGGACGGAGCCTTACGCAATGCCCTTTAAACCACCTTCTCTGCTAAGGAAATCCGGACCGTTATCCTCAATGAGAAGTTGTTAATCGTTTTTATGGAATCGGTAGTCAATATGAAAATCTGGAGTTGGGCTCTAGCCTTGAGTGTCGTCTCTTGTTCATTCAAACAAATAAATGAATCCAAGGTCGGGGTTGCTCTCCCGCAAAAAATCTTGATTTTATGAGTTAATTTAGTCGACTTTAGTTAGCACTCTCAATTTCAATAAGGCAATCACTAAGAAATTAGGTGAGCACAAATACACGTCTAATGTCCTGTCCTAATTTCCTTTTGAAGTTATGTGACAAAACAAGAGGGAGAATTTCGAGAAAAGCTGATGCACATGAAACAATGATGTATGCTCAGTTAGAAGACTTACAGTGATTCCTCACAATCTCTATGTGGGATGTAACGTAAGAATCGAAAAATTAATCTAAATGAATGCAAGCCGAAAAAAATCACACCTAGTAGAAAGTTCTATTAACTATGAAGAATTACGTTAAATTTTTTGACTAAGTTGAATGATCTAAGGTGTCTTAATTAAGTGAAGTATGGTCCTAGGTTCTACGAGCATAAATAATAATCCTAGAAGCTTTAATAGCCGTATGTGCAGGTCTAACCTACGACCACTCAAGTCAGGCCCCACCCTCACCGGAGAGTGAAATCGGCCATGACTCACCACAGAAAAAGTTTAAGGTCTTTTTACACACGCGAGAGTCCAAACGAGAAGCTCTATAAATGAACAATTAATTACAGAAATTAAAATTTCCGAAAAATAAATCCTAGACTCTACGCTCTCTCACGACTCGACTCGATCTTAATTTTAATGTGGCTTGGCGACCGGTTAAGATGCGTCGATTTCAAGAGAACTGCTCCACATGCGTAGGGTACGTCGCATGAAAAATGAGAGAGAAGTATAAGAAAGTGAAAAAATTAATAAAAAATAAAGATAGTAAATAAATGCTGTAAAATAAATAAAAAATGTACTGTGGCACATTCGGGGGTCAGACTACCCGAATGGGGAAAACCGAACACAAATTTTTAGATAAAATCTAAGCCTTTTGCCTCCTCGAAAACTTCGCCATATGACGAGTCCGATAATGCCCTATTTAATTTGTGAGAATTAAGCTTTAAAATATGTCGTTTCGTTGTAGGTAGGAAATCAGAATCCGTCAAGAAATAACCACAATTAATTTATTCAATTTTGATCGAAGTCGTTTTATGTTTATTCTACTTGGGTAAGTCCCAAAGTCGAAGTCAAGGAGGGAAAGGAAAAACTTAGAAATTTTTCAGTCAAAGTTTGTGCACAGGTTTCAAGACAGTATTTTTTGTACTTTTAATGCAATTTTGGGATGCAAAATGCAAATGTGGCCAATTTTAGGGACCAAAATGTAAAGATCAATCAAACAATGTTCGAAAATTATGAAACTTGGTGAAGATGGCAATTATAATGAAATGAATGCACTGTAATTTTTTGGAATTTTCTGATGCAAATTTTTTTAAAGAATTTTTGAATGTAAATGATGTAAATTTCAATATTTAATTATAATAAATGTTAAACCTATTTATTTCCGAGGGATAAAATTATTCAAGATCTATCACCAAGTGATTGATCTCAAAAAAATCCTAAACCTTAAAAATATGAGTTTAATATCTATTAGAAATTCAAGATCAAAATATGGAAAATAATTTTTACAGGGAAAACCATGCATGCAAATCAATTCTTTTTGGGCACAATGTGAAATACAACTAATTCTACAATCCATGTTTTTTTGACAATTTTCAGAGCTATAGTTAATTACTTATGAAGTTCAAAGCATAGAATGGGAAAAATATGTAATTTATCACAAGAATATTAATTAATAATTAACCACAAACCAATAAAATATCAAGCATATGCCATAATGTAGAGAATTAACTGAACAACACAATGTTATTTTTAAAATAATAAAATGATGTGATGTAGAGGTCTAAAATAAAGGATGAACACAGTGGCATCATTGCAAAATTACAATAAATAAATAATGAAGAAAATGCAGAAAATGGGGGCTAAATGGAATTACTGAGACTCCAAGGGGCGTGCCTGTAAAATTTCCAAAAGGGCACGCATCCGCGGGTGCGTCCTGTGAATGAGCGATTTGTCAGGGGGGGGTGCAATTTTTCCTCCCCACACGTAGACTCACGTGAGGAGGTTTCCTGTTTCCAGATGTTCCCTCAACCCACGTGCGACGTACGTGGCGGGGGACTCTGGCTTCGTTCCCGGTGGAGATTCAGTGGAAGGGGGCGGTGCAGGCTTCTAGCGTGGAGGAGCCCCTTCTGTAGTGGTGGCTCGCGGCTTGGGGAGCGAGGGAACATTTGGTTGGCAGTTGGATTCCTGAACATGGACGAGGTCAGAGATGGAATAGAGTCCTGGAGCGTGGCGAGGTTGCACGACGTTGCTCACTAGCATCGACGGTGAGGAGGCGTTGGAGCTCCCAGGCACGTCGGTGGTCGATGAAGTTCGGAAGGCAGAGCAGTGTTGTTGCACGGTGTTGAAGACATATAAGTGGAGCTGTGGATCGGTGAAGCTGCTGGAGAAAGTTGTGGTGATGGAGAGTCGAAGGTAGAGAAGTAGGGGTATTACGGGGAATATGGTAGTTGATGCCTTCGGCAGGAGGCTAAGTTGAAGATGGGTAATGGAGATATGGTGAAGATGAGGGGGATGTCGAAGATGTTGTTGTCTCAACAGAGGAGATCCGGAGCTGGGGGCAGTATCGATAGAGTAGATCCGTGCTGCAACAGTGGCTACGCCATCGGATCTCACCGAGGAAGAAGATGGAGAAGGGACTCTGTCATAGCCGCCTCCTCCTTGAATTAGAAGCTGTCGATAGATGGGTTTGAAGGAGGGCGACAACGCTTTAATAAGGTCGAAGGGGAGGCCCGATGTGAAAGAGGATCAGAGAGGGATTCGGTGAGATTGACGACGACGGTTGATCGCGATCGTGAAAAGTGGGAGATCTGATTGACGAGAGTGGTCGGCCATAGAAGGAAGGAAATTAGAGGGTGATGGAGCTTGAAGTGGAAGGCAACGGAGACGACGAGAATTGGTTGAACAGAAGAACGACACACAGGTGCCGTCCGATTGACCGAGATCAGACGACCCTGAATGCGCCACATGGCTGCAAGTAGGGAGGGGAAGTCGGGCATGTGCAGTGCGCGTGCGTAGGCGGCACGTGCGCTGCACGTGCATGCTTATTTATTTTTTTATTTTTTTTATAAAAATGAATTAAATAAGGCCAACAATGGGTGACACATGGTGACTCCAGGAGCTGCCATGTGTCAACCCCAGAAAATTGAAAATATTAAAATATGAAGATAATTAACAAATAAATAGCAAACAACCTCAAATCAAAAAATTTCCTTCACAAAAGTTTCTCGTCTCGATGAGATCTACAACTTTCATGAAAGGATAGCCAAAATTGATCATTTATACAAAATGATATTTTTGGGGAATCCCATTAACATAGCATACCTTTATTTTGGGTTTTATAATTTTTTATTATTTTTAAACTAGATAAAAATCTGGAAAAAATATGATAAAATCAAGATAAATATTTACACAGTAATCAATTTTTTATATTTTTATTAACTCAGAAAAATAGAGAAATAAAATAAAATGTAAAAATGACATCTTTTGTATAAACTTTTAGTAAAGACTCGGACTCATTTAGTTTCTTTGATTTCAAGCTCATTTTGGTTTTAGATTTTTACACATTTTAACAAACTTTTATCAAAGAAAACAAATGAAATAAATAAAATAAAATGAGTTAATTATGTACATAAAATAATAGGTCAAAAACCGCTAAAATACAAAATGTACAAAAGATGCCCAAAACTCAGCTTTCACATATGAGATCCGATCCACTTGAACTTGGTCTTGTTTTGAAGGAATTTGAATGTACATTAGTTCAAATGTGAGTAGGATCAAATCAAATACTGGATGAGGAAGATATCGAGATTTCGTCTGGAAATGCTAGAACTAGGGTTTGGATTTTTGGTCAACTTATTTAGGGTAGTGATTTTTTTTGCATTTTTCATTTATTCTTGTTAGTGATATGTACACAGTAAAGGTGATTTCAGGTCATTTGGTGTTAGCATGAATTAGTTAAAAATCAGGGAAGTTAGGCTATTTTACAGGTCATTTTGGCTGAGATTTTTGGCTTCTTATTTTGTGCAATAATGAGTGATAAAATGCAATTCTTATCAATACATGCATGGATGCTGATTTTGCAAAATAAATGAAGAAATGCCAATAAATTTAGAGATTTGAGCTTAATTATTCCTTTTTAGAGCGATGAGCATGAGATTCATTAGTGTATCTTTTTCATCTTGCATCATTTAGAGTAAAATTTACAAATTCTACCTTGAAACCACATCGAGTGTGTTGAGAATCACTATAAGTATTCCTAAACGACTGCATGCATCATTGATTTTTCGCATGCATTCCATTTTCTGTCTTCTCCCTCGGTTTTTGCCAACATAAGCATAAAGGAAAAAGAGATTGTATGTTAGGCAATTATTTGGTGGTCACCAAATTCAAGTGATAACCAACTCTTCAAACTGGGACTGAATTATGTAAGTTGACATCAAATATTTTGGAATAAAATTCACCTTGTATTACGGCCAGTAAAACCCTTCTTGTATGCAGGTACTTACCCCCAGACAGAGTGGGTGAGGATTGATCCCTAAGGTTAGAACCCAAAACCCTGGACTTCCACCATCTCTCTAGGCTTGACTTTCATAGATTTTGGGAGCTGCAAGTGGTTGCCTTCGACCTTAGAAATACATTTTGGTTGTCCTTGCTTATAAGTATCTTTTGGGGCATGATATTGAACCTGATTGCCTAAGAAGATCACTTCATTGATTGAGGGCTTATAAGATTTCAACCGGGTGTAGTAGGAGACTTCCTGTGTACTTGTAAAAGATTACTTGAATCACCATAAATTTGACAAGATAAAATAGACCGAAATCTTACGGCTTTCACATGTTGAATTGGTGAATTTATTCAGATGGATTTGATTGCATTGTGTCATGTGAGTTGAATATGTAAATTTACATGCACCGTAGTACTAGCTTCTTTTGAATCGAGCATGCTCATATCTCATGTTCTCCTTGAAATCGAAGATGGATAGTTGGTCAGAAATTTGTTCGGACTTCGTGAACCTCTCCTTGAATCATCCAAATATCGCATCTTCCAAGGTCGAACCGCCTTCTTCTCCTGGACCTTCCATATTTAAAACAACCCTTGTTTCAATTCGATGTATCGTGATTCATTCTCAGGGAGTGGTTACATCCCAACCGATCCCTTTCTTTATTCTCTTCTCATCGAAGAAGATCATTGTCTTGATGACATTGATTTGATTTCAATGTATTCGTCAAGATCTCACTCAAGTCCTCTTGTTTATGAAGGTTTAGAGGATTCTTTTACTATGCATCCGAAGAGACGGAACAGAGAGGAGGAAGAGCATGCGGATCCAATGCAAATGGTACTAGTTAGGCTAGTAGCCTCAGAGCGGAATGCAAATATTTTGAGAGTGCACGTTGGCCAGCTAAATTTGGGATTAGATGCACCTATGGATGCAACATATAACCCTGGATAACATCAAATGATGGAATGGTTGAGTCCAGTTGAACCTAAAATAGAATACGAGTTGAAGTCCAGTTCCTTAACTTATTGCCTCATTTTCATGGGAATGCACATGAGGATCCACATGCATTCCTAAGGGACTTTGAGTTGGTCTGTACTAACCTTAGACATCCTAGGGTTAGCCAAGACTACATTAGGCTCAAAGCCCTTCCTTTTGACTTGAAAGATAAGGATGATTATTGGATGAAGAACCTAGGGGAAGTTGTAACTACTTATGTGCAGTTAAAGGATCTCTTCTTGAAGAAGTTCTATCCATTGAGTAGAACAACCTTGATGCGCTCACACATCGCTACTTTCTCCGAACTCCCTAATGTCCGATATGAGATAAGCATAGACCGTGAGCAGAGCTCAGACAGACACCCCCTACAACTCTTGCCTAGAGGAAAAGCGAGGGCTACAATTGATCCATTTGACATGGGTATTATAGTAGATAAGTTAACAATCGTAGAGAGGATCAACAGGAGGATGGATGAGTTGAACAACAACTTATCCAAATTACAGAAGCAGATGGCATAGCTGTCAGGGAAGGTATCCAAGATCGATATACCTGTCGTGACTGTTGCTCCCGTATACCGTGTGCATCACATTCAGGAGAAATCGATGTTAGGGCCACCTCAGTAGTGGGTAGAGGACTAAGCTCTTACCCATTCCTATCTACAGCAACCACTATCCATGGAGTCAGTTTCCGAGTAGACTTCCCAGGTAAGGGAGGTAAAAGGTATGTGGTATACACATTATCCTACTGGTCAGGGGAGTTGAGTGGGACCATTCCCCTGGTCCCCCCTCCCCCTCCCCTCTTCCCTCGGAGGCCACCGCGGGCCTCCCCCCTCCCCAGGAGGCCACCGCAGGCCTCCCCCTCCCCCTCTCCTCCTTCCCTCGGAGGCCACAGTGGGCCTCCCCCTCCTCCCCTCCTCTGGAGGACACCACAAGCCCCCCTTCCCCCTTTCTATTATCAACATCCCTCATTTTTTTTCTAACACACCATTTACCCCTACACCTCTTCCCAGCACACCATAGCTCTTGAGCCTTTCACTCCCAGGCACAGAGGTAGCAGTAGCCATACATCCGTCAGAAGATGCACTTGGGTGATTAGGGCCTACAGGTGCAACATCTATCCCATCATCATCATTTCTAGGGCCATCAGGGCCATTCTTCACATTTTTCTCATATGTTTTCATAAAAATAGTCATCTTCGTCAGGTCCGACAGATTTCTAGTGGTAGATACTTGAGGAATACGTTCTTACCAGGATGATATACATGATTTGTGGGTTGACCTCAACCGCTTATCCTGTTTACACGAGGAGCAGGATGATATACATTCATATTCTCGCCTCGATTCATGCTAACCTCAACAACATAAGCAAGACTCAACAACAACAAATATATGATTAGGTGTACTACCCATATTCACATATATCTGAGCATGAGATCCTTCCTTATGATTACATTAATCGCATGTCACTGAGGAAGGACCATGGTCGTGCATGATCGAGCAAGGGACATGGAGAGGACAGTTTCTGAAGCTCACATTGAAAAGACTTCAGAAGATGACAAGACCATGCATCACCAATAACATCTTCATCATGAGGCAGAGATATGTATGAGAAGGAACAGAAGGAGTACGAGAGCACCATTGCAACAAGGAGAAGATTTAGAGTCTACGGAGGACCTTGCACCTTCTGTTGAGGAGAATGTACCTTTAACAGACATTCCCCAACCTATAGTAGACAATTGTATTTCAAATTACAAGTTATTAATTAAAGAATCAATTGTGAAGAACTTTGTTTCTGGAAATAAAAAGCATGTTTATATTTATGATCCAGATTCTCCGCATTCTTTTGCTTGTTCAATCCCTTTTACATGTGCTCTAACAACAATAAAGCATACTATCAAAAAGATTCAGAAAGATGATCCTGAAATGACACGTTTTTGTAAGGAAAACATTATGGTGAAAGTGCCATTTGGCGAGTATGCGACAACTTATCCTGCTTTCCAGAAGTATTTGAAAATACATTGTACACCTAACATGGTTAGCAATAAGAAACCGAATAGTTATGTCAAGACACATGTTTTATCGGTTGCCACAACATACTTTCTTAAGAACCAACAACTACCCAGGAAAAAGAGAGATTTGTACATGCATTATGTGGTGAGTCATATTGATGACATAACATTTGACGCATTCTCTTAGATAATGATTCTTCAATCAACTTACTTCCCTTTGCTTTATATGAGAAGCTGGAGTTGGGTCCACTTCATCAATCTAGAGCATTACTCTAGTTAGCTGATAAATCTATGAAAAAGGAAAAGGGCGAGGTCAAGGACATTACCATATAGATTAAGGGACAAGATTACAGGGTGGACTTCACTGTCCTTGAAATGAATACTCCCAATCATCGGATAGAATCATATATCATCCTTGTGCAACCCTTCCTTAGGATCACTGGAGCTTCCTTTGATTATCAAATGGGGATGAAGAAGTTCTGTTCTCCAGGCGGAGAAGTGGAACTTAAGATGAAGCAGACATAATGGCAGCGACCTGACTCGGAACCAAGAACAAATTTCTCTTCATCTTCCAAAGAAGATTGCAAAGTTGTTATACAGTTGAGGTGTGGAAATAGAACCCAACAAGATAGAGTGAGACCCTCTCGTCTGGAGATGATAATGCATTTTGTGAGGTGTTGCTAGGATTCTTGAGAAATAGATCATATGTCTATTCCTTTGACAACTCAGAGATCTATACAGATCTGTCACTTCCTACTTCTAAGGAACAATCAAAGGAGTTAGATTTAGAGTCGAACGTGGCTTTGGCCGAATTACCACATTTCTTTGGTGATCCGACTCCTTATTTAGTATAGTTGGTGGTCAACACTACAGAGTTAACACCACCTTCTTGTAGCATAGAACCAAATTCAATGACAGTTTAGCCAGATTTAATTTATGATACTTCATTGTTAGAGATGAAGCTGCTACATCCTACACTCAAGTATTCCTTTCTTGCAGGACCAGAGAATAGATTCCCTATCACTATTATTTCTAAGTTTATTGTAGAACAAGAGCCTAGGTTGTTAGATGCGGTAGAGAAGAACTAGAAGGCCATAGGATGGACACTGTCAGATCTAGTGGGTATTATCCATGCTCTTTGATCAGACTACATTTATATTGAGGAAAATTCTAGGCCTTCCCGTTAATTCTAGAGGAGACTTAATCCAAATCTTCAGAAAGTAGTTAATAAAGAAATTGAGAAACGGTGTGGAGCAGGATTTAGATACCCCATCTCTAACTTCAAGTGGGCGACTGATGAATCTGTGATTCATCACTCTAAAAGTTGAAAATAGAGCTTTGTTCTCGAGTAATTAGAGGCATATTTCTACTTATATTGCATAATTAGCATTCATGCATGCAAGCATAATATCTGCATTTTAGCATTCATATTTGCATAAAATAAGAAGCCAATTTCACTTGTAAATATTCACCTGTATATTAGCTAAAATACCCTATTTGTATATATTTCATACTAACTCCAAATACAATAAAATCAACTCCATAGCGTATAAATTACTAACACTAACTAAAGAAAAATATCAAAAAAATACTAACTTGTAAAATTGACCAATAAACCCTCAATCCAAGTTTGAAACTAGGAGCCTTAAAATGCATATATCTCTCTCATATAATCTCTGATTTAGGTCTACTCACTTTTAAAGTATTATACATTCAGAGATCTTCGAAATAAGACCAATTTCACTAAAATCGGAGCTCGTATGCAAAACTTGGGTTTTGGGCCCCTTTTGTATATTGTACATAATGACCGTTTTACCCCTGTATTTTCTCATTTTATTTTCTTCATTATTAAAAATAAAAAAAATTAGATTAAGTTGTAAATATTCTTTTCATATTTTCTCTATTTTTATTTTGATTTTTCTCTTATTGAGAAATGATAAAAAAAGTAAAAAGAAAAATGTGGTATTTTATACATATAAGGTACCACCCAAAAATACATTTTTGTACAAATGATTTTATTTGATTTTCGACCCTTCACGAAAGTTGTAGATCTCCTCGAGACGAGCAACTTTCATGTTGAGCACTTTTTGATTTAATCTCTTTTGTTATTTTGTTTTGATTTTCTTTACATTTAATCTTTGAATTTTCTGGGAGCGACATGTGGCAGCTCCTAGAGCCGCCACATGTCACCCCAATTTTTTATTTTCGGGTTTATTTTTTATTATTTTCGGATTTTATTATTTTAATTATTATTATATTAATTATTGTTATTTTTAGTAGCCTACTTATTTTATTTATATTATATTATTATATTATTATTATTTATATCCCTTTTACCACTTCTTTACTTGCCTTCTACTCCAAGCCTCCACCTTCCCCACTACCCCACTCTCTCCATCCTTCTCCAACTTCCCTTTCCTCCTCTTTATAATCACTTCCCCTCCTCCATTATTCTTCATCCGCCGTTTTCGAGAGAAGTGAGGTCGAGCCCCTTTAACCTTCAGGTGATAGCTGCAGGAGACGAGTCAAGCGACGACAACCTCCAGGCGAGTTCCGCGACATCACCATTGCCACGTCGCGAGATCCAATTGGACTTGCTCAGCTTCGAAGGACTCCGCCATCCTTCTCGAGGCCACAACTGGAAGCCGCACGACGTGGCTCTACTTTCGACGAATCACAGGTAAGCCTTCTCTCTTTTTCCCTTGTCATTTCAAATTTTTTATCTAACATTATTTGTTTATTTGTTCATCACCAAAACATATCACCACAATCACCATCACCACTATTTTTCATTCCACATCTATTTTCTTGTTCACAACAAAAAGTAAAAAATTACATCAAAAAATTGCAAAAGAAAAAAAACAAAAAATTAAACAGGAGCTTCTGCCGTCCCCTTGGGTGAGGCCACCGCTCCTCGACCCCTCCAGCAAGCCGCGCCGCTCACGGCCGCCTTCCAGCGGCGGCGCCACCGCCTCACCCTAGCAGCCGATCTCCCCGCGCGTGGCCGTCAGCCACGTATCCCTCAGAGCCACCGGCGGCCAAACCTCCCACAACAGGCCTCCGCCCGCGCGCCCTCCTCGACCCAGATCTACCTTAGCCGCCGCGGTCCCTGCCACCTCGCCGCCGCACCCCAGCTCCTCCTCGTGCGGCGCGCACACAGAGCCGCTGCGCGCCTCCGCTCCTCCCGACCCCGCGAGCAGCCCACGTGCCGTTGCGTGCCACTGCTCCCTCCACCGTACTTCGGCCGCGCGCTGCCCGTCACGCGCGCCGTGTGCGTGTGCTCTGCCCCTAGCCGCTGCTGCACGGCCCTCGCCACCGCGCCCTCCGCCTTCGCTGCTGCGCCGCCCATAGCCTCCATCCTCCCGCCGCGTGCAACGCCACCGCCTCACCCCATCAGCCGCCAACTCCACAGTGGCCGCGCCACCGACCATCTTCTCACGCGGGCAAGCACCAACATCCACCACCTGGCTTCCAAGCACGCTGCAGCCACAACTGCACTCGCCTCCACCACCGCACTCAACCAAGGCTGCCCATCAACGCCAGCCCAGCTCGAGCCGCCGGTCTTCCTCCTCGGTTGCGCCCAGAGCAGGCCACCCTCGTCATCCAGCGCCGCCGCGTGCCCGCCACGGCGCCGACCATCCGGCCGCACCTCAGCCTCCAACGTCGGCCCCATCCACCATCTTGAGCACACAATCCTTGAGCTCCGCCCTCTTCTTGGTGACAGCAAGTGAGAGCCACCGTGAAAATAGGATCATTTTGCTAGGCGAGATCCAGGGCTTCGGTCCTTGTTGCTGCTGCTCTCGGCCGCAGCCGAGCTCCGCTTGCCGCGCGTCGAGCGACGACTTGAGAAGCTTTGCTTCTTTCCCAGGCATCCATCCATTTCATCTACATGTAACTTCTTCATCTATGCTTCTATCTCCATTCTTCTTCATTCTCTCTCTCTCTCTCTCTCTTCGATTCTCCATCTTCCATCATCCAAATCGCAAAACTAATTGCACTTCCACGGATAAATCACACGTTGCGAACGCAACAGTGATTTTTCTCGATTTTTTTGACCAACTTTCATCAATCGATTAATCACTTATTCACTCCCCCCTAAACAAATGCATGAGCAACAGGGGAGGTGGTGAAACTCCCCTGTTCTCCTTTCTCTTCTCTCTCCACCTCATCTTCTTCCACGCCGTCGACACCTCCTCTGCCCCGACGTCCCTTGGCCGTGTGTCGGCTGTCCCCCTCGTCGTCAAGGATGCCGGTCCTCCTCCTCCGCGCGCACCTCCCCCATCCGCCACTTCAGAGAGGTTCCTCGAGCTCAGATCAATCGATTGGTGACAGCAATCATGCGTGTATTCGAGCAAAGACAAGTTTCTTCTCCAGCGAGATCCACGGCGAACCCCACCGTGTCGCAGCCTCCCTCCGTGAGCTGCTTGAGCTCAGGGCCCTACCGACCCTTCGAGCGACGACCTGGAGCTCAAATCTGATCTCCAATCCCCAGGTATCCCCCTCCATCCTCCTTTGATCTTCTTCTTAATTTTTCCTTTGATTTCTCTTAATTTATTCGCCTTCCATCGTGATCTTCTCGCTACACCTTCACCTCGCCGAGCTCCGCGATGGAGCTCCGATCTTCGCGCACCCTTCCGTTCCTTCAAACACCACATCTCGACGTTCATCGACTCCAGCTCCGTCACCTCGGCGGAGCACCATCGCCGGACCACTCACACTCCGCCTTAGGCCTCGCCGTTCACTTCCCACATCTCCACGCACAGCCCACGTGCTTCGGCTATACCCCTAATCCCTTGCAGGTGACATTCCTTCACTGGTCGGAAGCTCGTCGGAGTTCTCTTTGAGATTCACCGCCACGGTGCTCCAGCGCTCCTCCTCCGCTCCTGAAGCCACCTGAAGCTTCGCCAATCATCTGCGCATCTTCCGAGCTACTTCAGAGTCGCCCGCGACCATCATCGACGCTTGGAGGATCGGGCGGAGCAAAGACCCCTTCGTCGGAGCCCCGCCTTCTCCTCCGCAGGTGGCGGAGGACCGTTATTGACGAAGTACAGCCACCGTTCGATCATCTTGATCGAACGGTCCGTAGCCAGCCACATGTCCAAGCACCGGAGCAGCAGAGAGCCGTTGGATCTCTCTTTGATCCCACGGTCACAATCGCGCCACATCGCCATCTCTGGAGGAAGCCCATCACCGTTGGATCGATCATCTTGATCGAACAGTCCGAAGTCAGCCACGTCACCTCACTCAGCCACCGTTGGATCATCAGTGATCCAACAGGATTGATCACGCCATGTCATCATCAGCAGCAACCGTTGGATCAATCTAGATCCAACGGTCCCCATCACGCCACATCGACTGGTCCGAGCCTCTTCCCTAACCTCTAGGCTCGGACCACCCGAAGCTACTCCGAGCCTCCAGCCGAACCTCCAGAGCACCCGAGCCTCGTCCCGAGCCACCGAAGTCATCCGAGCCTAGGGTACCCCAAGTGAGGAGCTCGTGTGGCCTGGGCAAATTGCACGGAGGCCCTTGGAAGTTTCAGAAATTACATTTCAGTCCCTGTGAAGCGCCCCCACGTGAGAAGCGCGTGCGTTAGTGGAGAATATGCATTCCACCCCCTGGCATTCTAGGTAATTGCATAAACCTGTCAGCATATTTTATTTTAAGCAATTTTTATTTTCTGTGTTGCATTTATACCCCTGTCTTTGCACGCATATTTAGATGTTCATATTTCATTATTTTTGAATTCCAAAAATTGCATGTCGTAGTGTAACTTGTCCTTTATCTTATGTGACACTTGGCACATTTTTGTGGTATCAGTAGAATTTTTAATTGATTAATTGGTACATTTCTGTGATATTTTGCCCAATTTCACCTTTTAATTAATAGAAAATTTTTTGTACCCATAGCTCATACTTTCGCGTATTTTCACGTATTTTCTGTATATATTATGCAATAATTACGGGGTGGGTAAAAATGGAGAAATTTTTTTCTGTACTATATGTATAATACTTGTATAAAAGTTGTAAAATTATGGTAAAACATACTCATGTAAAATTTGTTGTAAAATAAGATGTAAACCCCAAAAAAATGTGTGTTGTATACTATGTATATTATGTGTAAATTAAAAACTTGTTGTAAATAATAAAATTTGTCGTATACCAAATATATGTTGGAAATAAGGCTTCTTATTTACTCTTGCATATCATCCTTGCAGTTAAAAAAAAAGAGTCTTGCATTTCATTCATAGCATGTCATCTACACCTCATCTGCATATGTTGCATATGCAAGGTGAAAAGCTAGTGGGTTCTGATCCAAGTCATGAGTAGATATTGAGGATGGACTTGATTTGACCTTAATCCACCTAATTTCAGAGGAACCTTATAGGAACTGGAGTTAAGATTTCTCAGGTCAAGTGACTTAATTCTTTGAGTCCGAAAGTCAATGTTCACATGTCATCTTGATTAGTCTAAGTAGAATATCTCGTGCACACGCACGATTCTTTTAGACAGTGACCTAACTTGGACAAGCACAATGCACGTAGCTCTTCATTGATGGGGTGGTGAGGAAGTAGAATCCTTTAGCTTGGAGTAGCACACGGGTGGAAACATTCGTCCTCCTCTAGGGAGGGTAGTGCATCTCAACCTAGTCTGGTGGTGTTGAAGTCTAAGTACAAGACACTGTGGGTTGCAATAATGCTTCAGAAGAGGGATAGTCTACCGGCTCAATAGGAAAAACTCCTGATGTACATGCTGCACCTTGTATGTAGTTCCAAAAAAAGTAAAAAAAGAAAAAAAAAAGAAAAAATGCAAGAACTCCAAAAAAATAGACAGGCCAAAAAAAAATATATTGCCTGTCGGAGTATGTATATTAGCAAGAAGTCTGCAGCTGGATGACTTGACTACACTGGTCAGGCATCCCGGGATAGGTAGCTACACTGTCTACCGTCCATTATTTCTCCACCCCCTCCTCTTGAGCCGATCGCACTTGAACTTAGAAGGGAATACCCCGCTCCTCGAGGAAAGAGTTGCTGGACCGGGTTATTTGAGTTACCTTATTAGAGGAGGCTGGTTCTGAGCCATTTCTGATGTGAAGAGTTACATTTCACTTACACAGTACAAGTAAGAATCATAGTCATCAGAAATTTGCGTTTGAGGATTTGTTCTGATCTGACTGTTGAGGCGTCGTGAATAGAAGACTTGTGGAACTTGAAGTCTGTTAGGTCTTAAGTTCAGATCGCAATAAGGTTCCGCCACACAATTAATCCAAAGGTTGAGTCAAGCTCCATTTTAAACTTTTGTTCATGACCTTGGTATGGAACCCAAAATCATTTCACTCTTGCATTTCATTTTAGTTGCTCGGGGATGAGCAAGGTTTAAGTATAGGGGGTTGATGAATCTGTGATTCATCACTCTAAAAGTTGAAAATAGAGCTTTGTTCCCGAGTAATTAGAGGCATATTTCTACTTATATTGCATAATTAGCATTCATGCATGCAAGCATAATATCTGCATTTTAGCATTCATATTTGCATAAAATAAGAAGCCAATTTCACTTGTAAATATTCACCTGTATATTAGCTAAAATACTCTATTTGTATATATTTCATACTAACTCCAAATACAATAAAATCAACTCCATAGTGTATATATTACTAACACTAACTAAAGAAAAATATTAAAAAAATACTAACTTGTAAAATTGACCAATAAACCCTCAATCCAAGTTTGAAACTAGGAGCCTTAAAATGCACATATCTCTCTCATACAATCTCCGATTTAGGTCTACTCACTTTTAAAGTATTATACATTCAAAGACCTTCGAAACAAGACCAATTTCACTAAAATCGGAGCTCGTATGCAAAACTTGGGTTTTGGGCCCCTTTTGTACATTGTACATAATGACCGTTTTACCCCTGTATTTTCTCATTTTATTTTCTTCATTATTAAAAATCCAAAAAAATTATATTAAGTTGTAAATATTCTTTTCATATTTTCTCTATTTTTATTTTGATTTTTCTCTTATTGAAAAATGACAAAAAAAGCAAAAAGAAAAATGTGGTATTTTATACATATAAGGTACCACCCAAAAATATATTTTTGTACAGATGAGTTTATTTGATTTTTGACCCTTCACAAAAGTTGTAGATCTCATCGAGATGAGCAACTTTCATGTTGAGCACTTTTTGATTTAATCCTTTTTGTTATTTCGTTTTGATTTTCTTTACATTTAATCTTTGAATTTTCTGGGAGCGACATGTGGCAGCTCCTGGAGCCGCCACATGTCACCCCAATTTTTTATTTTCGGGTTTATTTTTTATTATTTTCGGATTTTATTATTTTAATTATTATTATATTAATTATTGTTATTTTTAGTAGCCTACTTATTTTATTTATATTATATTATTATTATATTATTATTTATATCCCTTTTACCACTTCTTTACTTGCCTTCTACTCCAAGCCTCCACCTTCCCCACTATCCCACTCTCTCCATCCTTCTCCAACTTCCCTTTCCTCCTCTTTATAATCACCTCCCCTCCTCCATTATTCTTCATCCGCCACTTTCGAGAGAAGTGAGGTCGAGCCCCTTTACCCTTCAGGTGACAACTGCAGGAGACGAGTCGAGCGACGACAACCTCAAGGCGAGATCCGCGGCATCACTATTGCCGCGTCGCGAGATCCAATTGGACTTGCTCAGCTTCGAAGGACTCCGCCATCCTTCTCGAGGCCACAACCGGAAGCCGCACGACGTGGCTCCACTTTCGGCGAATCACAGGTAAGCCTTCTCTCTTTTTCCCTTGTCATTTCAAATTTTTTATCTAACATTATTTGTTTATATTGTTCATCACCAAAACATATCACCACAATCACCATCACCAATATTTTTCTTTCCACATCTATTTTCTTGTTCACAACAAAAAGTAAAAAATTACATCAAAAAATTGCAAAAGAAAAAAACAAAAAAATTAAACAGGAGCTTCTGCCATCCCCTTGGGCGAGGCCGCCGCTCCTCGACCCCTCCAGCAAGCCGCGCCGCCCATGGTCGCCTTCCAGCGGCGGCACCACCGCCTCACCCCAGCAGCCGACCTCCCCACACGTGGCCGTCAGCCACGTGTCCCTTAGAGCCACCGGCGACCAAACCTCCCACAACAGGCCGCCGCCCGCACGCCCTCCTCGGCCCAGATCTCCCTGCGCCGCCGCGGTCCCTGCCACCTCGCCGCCGCACCCCAGCTCCTCCTCGTGCGGCGTGCACACAGAGCCGCTGCGCGCCTCCGCTCCTCCCGACCCCGCGAGCAACCCACGCGCCGTTGCGCTCCGCTGCTCCCTCCGTCGTACCTCGGCCACGCGCTGCCCGTCACGCGCGCCGCGCGTGTGTGCTCCGCCCCTAGCCGTCGCCGCGTGGCCCTCTCCACCGTGCCCTCCGCCCTCGCTGCTGCGCTGCCCGTAGCCTCCGTCCGCCCGCCGCGTGTAACGCCACCGCCTCACCCCATCAGCCGCCAACTCCACAGTGTCCGCGCCACCGACCATCTCTTCACGTGGGCAAGCACCAACATCCACCACTCGGCGTCCAAGCACGCCGCAGCCACAGCTGAACTCGCTTCCACCCCCGCACTCAGCCAAGGCCGCCCATCGACGCCAGCCCAGCTCAAGCCACTGGTCTTCCTCCTCTGCTGCGTCCAGAGCAGGCCACCCTCGTCATCCAGCGCAGCTACGTTCCCGCCACAGCGCCGACCATCCGACCGCACCTCAGCCTCCTACGCCGTCCCCATCCGCCATCTTGAGCACACAATCCTTGATCCCCGCCCTCTTCTTGGTGACAGCAAGTGAGAGCCACCGTGTTGAGCGAAGACATGATCATTTTGCTAGGCGAGATCCAGGGGCTTCGGTCCTTGTTGCTGCTGCTCTCGGCCGCAGCCGAGCTCCGCTTGCCGCGCATCGAGCGACGACCTGAGAAGCTTTAGCAACAGGGGAGGTGGTGAAAATCCCCTGTTCTCCTTTCTCTTCTCTCTCCACCTCATCTTCTTCCACGCCGTCGACACCTCCTCTGCCCCGACGTCCCTTGGCCGTGTGTCAGCCGTCCCCTTGTCGTCAAGGACGCCGATCCTCCTCCTCCACGCACACCTCCCCCATCCGCCACTCCAGAGAGGTTCCTCGAGCTCAGATCAATCGATTGGTGACAGCAATCGGGCGTGTCTTCGAGCGAAGAAAAGTTTCTTCTCCAGCGAGATCCACGGCGAACCCTGCCGTGTCACAGCCTCCCTCCGTGAGCTGCTTGAGATCAGGGCCCTACCGACCCTTCGAGCGACGACCTGGAGCTTAAATCTGAGCTCCAATCCCCAGGTAACCCCCTCCACCCTCCTTTGATTTTCTTCTTAATTTTTCCTTTGATTTCTCTTAATTTATTTGCCTTCTGCCGTGATCTTCTCGCTACACCTTTACCTCACCGAGCTCCGCGGCGGAGTTCTGATCTTCGCGCACCTTTCGTTCCTTCAAACACCACATCTCGACATTCATCGACTCCAGCTCCGCCACCTCGGCGGAGTACCATCGCCGGACCACTCACACTCCGCCTTAGGCCTCGCCGTTCACTTCCCACATCTCCACGCACAACCCACGTGCTTCGGCTATACCCCTAATCTCTTGCAGGTGACATTCCTTCACTGGCCGGAAGCTTCTCTTTAAGCTTCACCGCCACGGTGCTCCAGCGCTCCTCCTCCGCTCCTGAAGCCACATGAAGCTTCGCCGATCATCCGCACATCTTCCGAGCTACTTCAGAGTCGCCCGCGACCTTCATCGACGCCTGGAGGATCGAGTGGAGCAAAGCCCCCTTCGTTGGAGCCCCGCCTTCTCCTTCGTAGGTGGTGGAGGACCGTTGAAGATGATTTACAACCACCGTTCGATCATCTTGATCGAACGCGTAGCCAGCCACGTATCCAAGCGCCAGAGCAGCAGAGAGCCGTTGGATCTCTCTTTGATCCCACGGTCACAATCATGCCACGTCGCCATCTCTGGAGGAAGCCCATCACCGTTGGATCGATCATCTTGATCGAACGGTCCGAAGTCAGCCACATCGCCTCACTCAGCCACCGTTGGATCATCAGTGATACAACGGGATTGATTACGCCATGTAGTCATTAGTAGCAACCGTTGGATCAATCTAGATCCAACGGTCCCCATTGCGCCACATCGACTGGTCCGAGCCTCTTCCCCGACCTCTAGGCTCGGACCACCCGAAGCTACTCCGAGCCTCCAACCGAACCTCCAGGGCACTCGAGCCTCATCCCGAGCCACCAAAGTCATCCGAGCCTAGGGTACCCCACGTGAGGAGCATGTGCGGTCTGGGCAAATTGCACGGAGGCCCATGGAAGTTTCAGAAATTGCATTTCAGTCCATGTGAAGCGCCCCCACGTGAGAAGCACGTGCGTCAGTGGAGAATTTGCATTCCACCCCCTGCATTCTAGGTAATTGCATAAAGGTCCCTGTCAGCATATTTTATTTTAAGCAATTTTTATTTTCTGTGTTGCATTTATACCCCTGTCTTTGCACGCATATTTAGGTGTCCATATTTCATTATTTTTGAATTCCAAAAATTGCATGTTGTAGTGTAACTTGTCCTTTATCTTATGTGATACTTGGCACATTTTTGTGATATCAGTATAATTTTTTATTGATTAATTGGTACATTTCTGTGATATTTTGCCCAATTTCACCTTTTAATTAATAGAATTTTTTTGTAACTCCAAAAATTCCCAAAAAATCACATTAGCTCTAGGATAATTAACTTAACATTGCATAAGAATTTCATCTCATTTGCACACATTTCGAGGCCTAAATAAATTAATTGCTGATTTCCTTAGTTTATTTTTAATAGGTTCATTTCACACTAAAAATTAAGGTCTGATAATTTTCCTGGATTCTTCATCATTAGATCTATCTAGGAAAATTTTTGTTCCTAAAAATGTTGTTTGATATTTATTAAAACTAAATTAGTCAAAATCACCCTGCATTCATTGTTAATTCACAGTAAATCCATTTGGTGTCAGAAAATTCCAAAAAAATTAGGGTAGCTTAATTACATCATATTTCATCATTTGGCTAATTTTCATCATTTTTGGACTTCATTTGAACATATTTCTGATTTAACTTGTAAGTTGGCCTGATTTTGCATGTGTCTTGCATAAAAAATCGAAAAAGACCAAAAATATTCCCTCTGAAAATCGAACATTGGAAATTTACTTCGAATCTACCTAAGGAGACAACCGCCTCCCTGAGTTCGGCCTTGGACTTCCACCAAGTAAAAAAAATGCCGCTCGAGATTAACTTGCTTTAATTAAAAGTGGTTTTTGATCTGCTCTCATTATCCGACTGCAATGAACATTAGTAATTAATTTGAACATTAATTTGATCGAATTAACAAGGGTAGCAGGAGCGCTTATCAGCGACCCCCTTCATATTGTCCTAAAGAAGTTGGGAATTCAGATGACCACCAACGAGCAGGGAGTTGAGATTGCGACATGAGTATCCACTTCGTGGTGTGTCTATGTTGATTACAGACATCTGAATACCACGACCAAGAGGGACTAATGGGGAAGGAGTTCTTCTGTTTTCTAAATGGGTACTCCGGCTACAATCAGGCAGCCATCACTCCTGAAGATTAGGGAAAGACCACTTTCACTTGTCCTTTTAGCATGTACGCGTTCAGACACATGCCATTTGGGCTTTACAATGCACCAGACACATTTCAACGATGCATGATCGTTGTATTTACCAAAATGGTGGGGTCATGGATGATTTCTCGGTCCATGATGATTCATTTGATTCATGTTTAGTGCACTTGGTCAGAGTTCTTCAAAGTTGTAGGTAGGTCAATCTGGTAATCTCTAGGAAAAGAGTCATTTTATGGTTAGCGAAGGTATTGTGTTGGGGCATGTCATCTCTAGAAAGGGAATGGAAGTTGACCCTGTCGAGGTGGATGTGATCAAGAAACTTGATCCATAAAACAACATCATGTGAGCTCATTTATGGGGCATGTTGGATTTTATATAACATTCATTCTTGATTTTTCAAAGATTATCCGACCACTAACTGAGCTCTTAGGGAAGAACACCAAGTTCATTGTAGATCATAAGTGTTTAGAGGCCTTTGAGCTCTTGAAAAGAAAGATTTGTGACTCGCCTATTCTGTAGACTCCTAATTAGTCTCTTCCTTTGAGATCACGACCGATGCTTCAGATTTTGCTATAAGACCTGTATTGGGGCAGAGACGAGATCAGATCCCATTTTCCATTCCCTACACGAGCAAAGTTTTAGATCCTATACAAAAAAAATTATACAGTGATTGAAAAGGAAATACTCATCGTAGTCTAGGCTCTTGAGAAATTCATGTCATACATTTTGGGTGCAAAAGTGCTAGTTTATACTGACCATTCAACTATTAGATATCTCATGAAAAAGAAGGATGCAAAGACATGTCTTCTTAGGTGGATTTTATCACTCCAGAGTTTGATTTGGAGATTAAGAATAAAGCTGGAATTAAAAATATAGTGGATGATTATTTGTCAAGAATTGAGCTGAAGGATTCCCTTGATTTAGAACCTATCAGATAAACCTTCCTAGATAAGATGATTTGTGTTGTCGATTTCTCCCATTGTATGCTAACATGGTGAACTATCTTGTTTCTAAGCAAGTTCCCCAAGGTTGGACTAGGAGCAGTGTTGGCCGACTAAAGTCGGATTCGAGAAGATACCATTGGGAGGATCCATTCCTTTTCTTCGAAGGACCATATTGTGTATGGAGAAGATGTATTCCTCAAGAGGAATACCAGAGTGTCCTTATACATTGTCATTCTCTTGAGACTAGATGACACCATTTGGGAAAAAGAATTGCACACAAGATGCTTCAATGTCGACTGTTTTGGACGATCTTGTTTAGAGATGCCACTGATTTTGTACGGTGGTGCCCTATTTCTCAAAGAGTGGGAGGGATGGTTGGTCAAAGAGTGGCAGTTCCCATGCCACCTGTGATTTTCTATGATGTTTTTGATGCATGAGGCATAGATTGCATGGGTTCCTTTCCCAACAGTCATGGCTTTGAATACATCTTGTTAGCGGTTGACTACCTTTCTAAATGGATGAAGGCTTTACAAACTCGAGAGTAGACAATAGGACTGTTTATAAGTTCATAAAGGATCATATTATTTCAAGGTCCGTGGTCCCAAAAATTTGATATATGATGGGGGTAGCCATTTTGTGAATAGAGAGATGAAATACTTAGCTAAGGACTACAAGTTTGAACATCATGTAACTAGTCCTTGCCACCTTCAATCGAACGACATAGCAGATGTTTCAAATAGGATTGGTGAAGAGTATCCTTCAGAAGGCAGTTGATAACTAGGGTTTTTAACAGGTCTAAAGATGTCTCACACAAGGCGGAGACAAAGTCGCTGTGGTATCCCGCAAGAAATCCTAATCAATCAACAATGAACCCACAATATAAATCAAGAAATTAGAAACAAATGTGGAGTTAAATTTATTATAACTCTACAATAGGCGTGTATAGTGCAAGTACGTGTAGAGTGTCGAACTCAGGGAGCAAACTGGATAAATCAAGCAATTCAAGTGCAAAAATGATTGTGATTAAATGACTACAAGTATGCAAGTTTTTTTGTGGGTTTTTAATTTTAAATTATTATTTTTTTTAAATTAATTTGATTTTATATTTTTGTATTTTGGTTTTTAATTTTCTGGTTTTTAATTTTCTTTTTATATTTTGTATTTTTGTATTTCTTTTTTCAATTATAGAATATATGTACAATATAAGAGAGGAGAAGGATAAGGTATTTATAAAAATGAGTAAAAATAAGCAAAAATCAGGAAATAAAGTGTTTTTATGCTTTTTGTATTTTTCTAATATTTTTGTGATCTTTATAGATTTTTATGAATGTTTTTGATATTTTTAGAAATCAAAATACTAGAAAACAGTGAACTGAGCTACTGGCCGAAATTAAAATGAGGATTAAAAATAGAAAACAGGATCCAAAATTACTCGAATTAATTTTACATCATGGAGAATAAATCAAAGTAAACACAGAAATCGAGTTTGTATTTTTAGGATTTTTCTAGAAGTTTTTAGATTTTTATGAAGTTTTTAGGGATTTTCTAATTTTTGGAGTTTTACTTTGAACTTTTTAGTGATTTTTGGATTGACACTAAGATAGGATAAGATACGCAAAATATATTTTTTTTTTGGAATTTTTCAAAAACTTTTACTAATTTTTATGGATTTTCTAATACAAATAGTGCTGAAAATGCATGTTTTTGATTTTTAATAATTATGAAAATGAATAAAAATCCAATACAAAAATATGACGTGAAACTAGGATGCAACATGAGCTTAACCTAATTTTTTGATGATTTTTAGCAGTTTATAGATGCATGGAATAAATAGATACAACAACAAGAAATTACACTACTAGCAAGGGCATATATGTAATTAAGCAGATATCTAAGGGCTTACTTGCAATTTTTCACAAAATTTCACAACTAAATATCACATTTAATGGACTAAATATGAATGTCAAAACCCGCAAGGGTGTTCTTACAAAAACGCCAAGCCCACGTGCATATGCACGCGCTCCTAGCGGGGGCACCAATGCAAATAACAAAACTTGTGGGGGCTCTATTGCAAATACTCCAAAAATATTACACTAGATCTGGAAGTTTTTGGCCCCAAACAAAATAACCAAACCCACGAGGGGTCCTGTGCAAAATGTCCAATCCCCTCGCGCGTACATGCACGTGAGGTGATGTGGACAAGGACCTACGTGCAAATACCTAAATCTTGGGGCTTTATATGCAAATATTACAAAAGTTTTACAACTACAGCCGAAAGTTTACGGACTAAAAACAAATACAAAAAGAGTCTGGGTGTCGATGCAAAATACCCAGATCAAGCGCGGATCGAACGGTTGAGGGCGCTCCACTTGCCACGTATCACGCCCTCGTACGACGATGATGCTTCGTGATCCAATGCCCCGGGTTAGATCTTCTTGGCTGATTGGAAGGTGGGGCTTCTGGAAGATCCAACGATGGAGGATCAAACTGGGATGACGACCAGATCGGACGGTGGAGAGACAACGAGGAAGAACGGGGAAGACCGCCGTCGAGGAAAACTTCCCCGAGCTAGATCTCGGGGCCTCCGGTGGTCTTCAAGATCCAAAATTGGCCGACAACTTCCTGGTGGGGTCCTCTATCTCCTAGGGCCTCCAGAAAACCTCGACGACGGCCGAGACTCGCAGGGGAGGACGACGGAGCTGGGGAGCTCCAAGGACCTCCGGCGAGATGCAAAATGAGCCCCATGCTCAAATCAGAGTGCGTTGACATGCAAAAAGATGTGAGAGGGTCCAGGGCAAAATGCCTGGACCCCACGGAGGTGGAGTGTTGGTGTGAAGTGGCGGAACAACAGGTGGCCGAAGGTGCACTCCGGCGAGGGTCAGGTGATGGGCGAATCGAATGACGAAATGTGAAAGTTTTGGGAGGAAATGATTCTAAGACTAGGGCGAATAAAATGCAACAAAAATAAAGGGGAAGGAGGTGCTGCCTCGATGGCCGGAGCCAGATGGAGATACCTCAACACCGGCGAGAAGGCGGAGGTGCTTGGAGCTGCCTCAGGCGTTGCTCGACCTGCCCGAAGATTGGATGAAGAAGCTGTTACTTTCTTCTTTTGATTGGGCACGAAGGAGGGAGCCAAACCTATGGAAGAGGGGTTCAAATTTCGAATGGAAGCGGAGGGTGCACTATATAGGGTTTGACTATGCGACTCTGGTGATCTAAAGGTCGAGGTGCAAGAGGCACTGCAGCGATCCAATCCTCGAGAGAAACATCGGGCGAGCATGCCTGATGAACGAGGAGAAAAATCCCAGAAGGACTCGATCCCAAATAATGAAAGATGCAGTCTCCAAAATTCGTCAAACGAGACCCAAAATCAAGGTCTGACAGGCGCAGGGCTAGGGCTCAGAGAGTTGACCCGCGGGTCAATTCTCCATGCCACCTGGTTGGTCCACGTGGACCAACCAGGAAAAAACCCTGGAAAAACATTCGTAAATTCAAATAAAAATAGAAAACGAATTAATTAATTTTTGAATAGTAAATAAAAAATGTTTATTATTTTATAAGGTATTTTAATATGATTTTTAATTATTTTTATGAGGTGTATAATCACAAGTTACCATTTTAGGCTTATATAGGTATATGTATCTATGTATTTAAATATTTTATTTTTATTTTGTTTATTTTATTTATTATTTTTGTTTATTATTTTTTAAATTTATAAAATATTTTTATACACTTAAATATATTTTTATTTTATTTTTCTGAAGTAATTTATACACTTAATAAAATAGGAGTGTATTTTATGTAGGTATTTTTATAGGTATCATACCTATGTATTATATACATGTATTTTAATTTTGTGTTTTATTTAGGTTTTTATTCTGATTTTAATGTGCATATTTATTACAAATAATATTTACAAAATTATAAAAATATAAAACTATAAGAATAAAGAATAAATATTAAAATGAGTATTTTATCTGTACAAGTATACAATAGGGGTCCAAAACTCAACTTTCAAACCGTAGTTTCGACAAACGTAAAACCACCTTCATTAAATAGCTTACGAAAAATTATATACAATTAAATGTGAGTTTGATGCGTTTCGAGTTTTTATTTGCAAAATACAGGTCTAGGAAGTTGGGATTCTGGAATCTTATTCAGATCATAACCTTTTATCTGTGTATTATTTTTGTGTGAAATCAATTTTGTATTTTTCTTTATTTAATTATCTACAACTTTCATGTTCAAAGTTTCTTTATTTTATGTATAAAAAGTGGAACCAAAAATAGGTCCCAAAATGAATAAAGAATGAAAGGTATTTTTATCGTAATTTGACCCTTATCTCCCCCTACTTTATTTCTTTTCGACCTATTCATCGAGATGCCTAGGTCTCGGGGTTTCGGGTTATAAAATATTTACAATATTTTACTCTTTTTCTTTTCTTTTATTTATTCTATAATTTTGGCTTTAAATACAGTATTTTGTACACTATTTACATGCACATGCATGGATGCTAAGATGCTGGAATTAATGGTATTTACACGTATTTGCTAGGGTTTTTGAGGACAAAATGATAGAATAAAGATGATGAAATGTGGATTCATCAGCAGTCCATCCCAATAGGAACAATTAATCCTCGACTGTTGGACCAAGTTCTGTGGGCCTATAGGATGGCTTATAAGACCCCTTTGGGCACTTCACCTTTTAGGATAATATATGGCAAGCCATGTCACTTACCCACTGGATTGATTCACAAGTCTGAATGGGAAATAAATAAAGTTAATTGGAGTTGTCACTTAGGTAATCTTAGAGACTTGAGCCTTAATGGGCTAGTGAAAATATGCAATCGAGCATATGACAACAATATAGTCTATAAGGGGAAAGTTAAGAAGTGGCATGATTCACATATTAAATGCAAGAACTTTGTCCCAGGACACAAGGTATGGTTGTTTAATGCAAAGTTAAATATTTTCCATGGGAAACTTAAGTCTTAATGAACGAGGTGCTTATATAGTCAAGGAAGAGCATGGAAATGGCAGTGTAGAGATATATGATCTCACTGATGGTACACCTATTGAAACACTTTGTTGAATCCAAAGAACGGTTGACTCCAATTAAGGTTATTGACTTCATGTCGATTAAGTCATTTGCAGACATTTCATATACAACTTGAAATCACAGATGAAAGATTCACATCAGATAGATTCAACATTTTATGATTCATTTATTCTTTTTCTTACCATGACTATTGTTTTGTGGTTAAGGATTCTTTTCTTATTACTTTCTAACTCCTAACTCAGGCTTGTGAGAGCCCAAGTATAGGCGGGAATCCCACCTAGTCTCTTGTATATTCTCTTCAATACCTTTGACATTTGTTAATTATTTATACTTAGCATGTTTTTGGACTAAGTATAGGAAGGACTGAGCCCATATTATTCTTCGTGATCTATTTTTTTGTACCCATCTTTGATGGCTTCCTGTACTACACTTAGGTTATTCACAGCCAGAGTATATGGGGGTTCTAACCAATGTCTTATCCATGTTTTTGTCTTTCCTCTTTATGCTTAGTACGACATATGTCTTTCATTCCACTTTGTGCTATGAGGACATAGAACAAGCTATGTATAGGGGGATGTACATATATTGCATATATACTTTCAGTCTTAGCTCATACTTTCACATATTTTGTATAGTCATTTTGGGATATGAGTATAGAGATTTGAAAACTTTTGTAAAAATAGTTTGTAAAATGTTTGGAATATTTATATTTTACTTGGTTTACAAATTATTTTCAAAAAGGGTACAAATGTTGTTTAACTATATACTCATAATTTATTTATATATTTATAAATATTATTTCTAATATAAAATAAAAAAATAAAATAAAACAAATCATTCCACACTTCTGTTTTTCAAGAGACTTTTTATTTTCTTAAAGGGTGACTTGGGTGCAACAGTTAGACTTTGGACCGCTGGATTCTTAGGCTATAAAAGGTTGCCAGACATAGTTCTTTACAGAGTCCAGCATGGAAGGGAGTTTGGATTTAAACTTTATATTTTGGAAGATCAAGTCGATAAGGAGTTCCTTGAAGGGAGATAATATTTTGGAGCGATGTCGCTTGAGGAAGATAATATTTTGTTAGAAGAGTTAGATATGGAGGAACCTACACCTTTTCTTGAGGGTATTAAGCTATCTGATTGTCATATTACTTGTAAGTTAGGTTTCCCTCTTATGTCTACTTTTTCTCTTTTAAGGAAAACTTAGAAGTCTATTGCTTGAACCAAGGGTTGGATATGGATTCCCTCTATTTTGAAGAATTTTAGGTCTTCCCATGTGGATATGTATATTACATTTGATGAGTAATGTCATCATTTTAGGAGATTCATTTTCCAAGTTGATGAAGATCTTTCTTATTCCGATTCTAAGGTTTACTCCGTGAGGAAGAAACAAATTAAACACAAGGCAGCTTGTGATTTCAAACCCCAAAGATTCAAGCCTGATCTTTGAGGATACGAAGTTTGTAGTGTTGTGTGGGTATCCTTGTAGTGTTTTCGTAAGTGTTTGTTGTGTTCTTCTCTGTTGTGTTCAATTTTTCTTTAAATGTACATGTTCCCTAATTATTTTTAATAAACAATTCTTCAAAAAATACGCAAGACATTAACTTTTCATTTAGTGTTCTTCCATAACACTTTCACTTTGCGCTCAAGTCTTGTTGAGATCTTTAACACTTAGTTTATGAGGTCTAGAGACTTAGAGTTAACATGTTTTGATCATTAGAGACTTAGACTTAATAATTAAAACTTCCCAAGTTAGAAAAATTTGTGTGCTATATTGCATGCTTAGTCTCTTATTTAAAGAATATGACCAACACTTGCATGCACAACTGCATTCATGATTGAGATGAGTTGATGTTTCACTTGAGGAACTAATATTTAAGTTTTAAGTTTGTACTTGATTCTATGATGCTCGAAGATGGGATAAGATTAATGAAGGCTACATGAAACCCGAGTGTCAAAATCTTAGGCAGCATGGGACATGGTACTCGTATTAGTCTATTGATCTAAACCTAAGTGTCATGGTGTGATATCATTAAATTATTTGTTGATAATGTGCACCGATCCTTGATAAAGGAAATGGAGCTATCAATAAAAATAATGATGAAAAGAAAAGCTGAAAGCACTACAAAGTTATAATCATATGAGCTTACACCAAAGGCGAACACTTCCAATGTTTAAGTGTCCACTTGGACCAAGCTATCAAGCTTTTATGAGTCAAGCTAGTAACTCAAAAAAGGCTCTACATAGTAAGCAATACAAGTACAGGTGCAAGTATATCATATACTTCAGCACCCTGGTGTACTCCCAGGAAAACAAGTACAAATAGTTCAATCTCTTTTTACAGACACACTGATTAGCAATAAAACATACAAATCTGTTGAGTAAAGGCACTTGAGAGATACCTTGTTTCAATGAGAGGGGAAAATAAATGCCACCATCCTATTTCCTACATTATCTGGCTTGTCATCCATACTTTGAATTCTGACAAACTAAAGAGACGATGTATTGAAGCAAGACTATATTTAATCCTTAGTATTGAGGGTTGGGTCCTTAGGAGAATCTCGAGTATTAAAAATTTAGATAACATCTTGACTCTACTCTTGTGAATGCAGTCAATACATTAATGTCATATCTCTTATATATATGTATACATTGAGAGTCTGATGATTAGAGGAGTTGAATTCCTTTTATTTAAGACTAGGTGTAGCTAAGAGTCTTAGGATATCTAAATCCAAGTGTTCTGGTTTTCTTAAGCCTTGTCTATTCATATGCACACGTCGGAAAATTCACTAAATTCACTAAATCTCTAATTGATTCTTTATTTATTAGCTCGAGGATGAGCTTAACTTAAGTATAGGGAGGTGATGAATCCCATATTCTTTTTATTTCTCAATATTATTTCTCCAGCTTAAGAAAACCAATAAAATTCCTTGACAATTGACATTAATTAACTTACTATGTGTTGTAAATAACTAACTCTTTTTGTTGTGTTAGTATTCATATTATTGTGCTATTATTTTATTTATTTATTTATTAAAAATAAAATAAAAATAGCATAATATTGTATATAATTAATTTAACATGTTATAAAATCAAAATCCAAAAAGTAAAAAAATAGTAATTTATTACTTTAAATTACTTGTAAAAATATTTACTTTATTCAGATGACTTAATTTCTTTTTGAGTTCGACATGAAAGTTGTAGATCTTATTGAGATCTACAAATTTCATGTTCATCAATTTTCTTGATTCGTTTTATAACTATTTTATTTGTAATTTTTTCTAAATTTCTCTCATTTCTGATTAGTCCATGTGGCATCTTTAGATTACATTACGCGACCCACTCTCTTTCCTCCACTTGCCACAATCCAGGTCGCTGGATCACATGATCCAACGGTACACGGATCTTCTCTTTCCTCGCGCCCCTTCAGTCCTCAACCTCATCGGTTGCAAAACCACCTTTCTTCTCCACCTTCTAGCAATCATCTCACGTGTCCAAACCGCTAATCTTCGATGCCATTCCCCTCCCTTTTCATCCTTCTTCTTTACCCAACCTCCACTTATCTTCTTATTCCTTACGTGCTCCATCGGTTAGCGGTTGAAGCTGCCACTCCAACCTCCTGGAACCACCACCTCTCCTCCATTAATATTCTATCCTTCACCTCTGCAACCGCTATCTACCATTGTGTGACAGACCTCTGAGTTCTTCGACCTTCTTAGTGACAGCTTATGAGAAAGAATTTGAGTGACAATCGAGGATTATCTCTGGCGAGATCCAAGGTGCTTTCACCTTGCTACGACCATTTCCATAGCTGCTCGAGCTTGGCTTCTCCAACTAAGATGTCCCAAGAGAGGACCTGACACTTCAAAGCTTCAACTTTGGCTCCAGATTCATCTAGAACACATTCTTCTTCTTCATTCCATATCCAGGTATATTTTTCCTTTAGTGTTCATGACTATGTTTCTCCATTTATGTGTCAATTTAGTTCTCTTCCATTTCATCATCTAAAGCTATCTTCAGCATCTCCAACTAACACTTTATCATGTGTGAATCTCTAGTATATCTCTTCGCTTCTTCATAATCGTTCCCCTTCGACCTTTTCTCCTTCTTGCAAAGAATAAGAACTCGACTAGGATTCGAACTCTTCACCCATAATAACCCTACGATCCACCCCCATCTATTCTAGGGGATTCACATTGGGATTGCTGTGTTATCTAACCTTTGCAGGTAGTGAGAACATCAATGATCGGAGGATTCAGTTGACCTTCGACCTCACTTTTTTGCTATGGACGCACTCTATTGCCAGGGAGATCCAAAGTCACTCAACCATTCATCCCTTTTCTAGCATTTTCACGAGATGGTTAGACATCTCCCTTGATCTTCAACATCTATAGAAGAGGACAGAGAAGGAAAACGAGCCCCGTCAGAGCTCCACCCGTACTTCGACGTTCAAGGAGAAGAGGAAATAACACACACAATAGTTAGTGTTGGGCACTTGACCCAAAACCTGAGCCGCATAACCCAAACCCAAATCCATAATTTAGTGGGCGGGTCGTGGACCTCAAAATGAGCCCGTATTGATTATCGGGTCGGATTCGGGCTTGAGAAGGCCCGAACCCACAAGCCCAATAACCCGACCTATATGATATAATTATCTAGTATGCTCATGTTCATTCCAAATACCATGTTCTACCTTTCATATACTTATTTCAAGTGTATAATAAATGCTTATACTTATTAATATTCATATCCATTAGCGTGGATTGAGTGCATTATTACATTAACATGCATGATTATTACATTAGAATGCAAGAATGAAATATGTGTCCTCAAGTGTTAGAGTATGTACAACTGTAAGTAACCAATCTGTATTGGGTCATAGTGCATACATCTACAATATAATATGTAATAGGGAATTGAAAGATGGTTGTCGCCATTTTTTTTACCAAATTTCTATTTCCAACATACAACCAATGTTAGAATCATGAATTAGTTAATGTACTTAAAGTTTACAATGCACACATGCATAAAAACATCTAGAAAAATGCAGGAAGAACGGAACACATGATATTGATGTACATAGGTGTTAAATTGGGCTGGCCGGACCCAAACCCGACCCATTTTTTTGGGCTGGGTTTGGGCTTGGGACTCGAATTTGAAAATAAGTGGGCCTAGGCCTGACCCATTAGCCCATATACTTAAATGGGCTTGGGTCAGGCCAACTCAAACCCAACCCGACCCGATGCCCAATCCTAGCCACAGTTACCGTTTGATAGGATCACTTCGATCTGATCTGACGATCCTCAGTCTTCCACGTAGGGCTATCTGAAGCAGCGATTCAAACCACAACCTTGGAGAGTCTGAGCCTGCTACGAAGCGCCAGACTATGACACGTGGCCCGAGCCGTCATTACCTGAACCTGATCCCGATCATGTATTTCTTGCACATGATATTTAGAAAACATCGCTCTACCAAAGATTCATAATTATATACAAGTCCCACTCCTAGAAAAATTATATTAGTACCCAAGCGACTTTCTGTAATTACATGTTAGTCCAATTTTGACTTATTTGTAATTAAATAATTTATATTTTATTGCATGGATGCCCCTACCTTTTTCCTTTAATAACTTGTGAACTACTTCTCCAAATTTAATGAAATTGGTGTCATTAAAAAGCTACTTTTATGCTCTTTATTTTAATGCTATTTAATTACTAATTTGATTATCATCTACACATTAATATTTAGAGTGTCATTCTTGTCTATTTAGCCTTATTATTAATTAAAAATTAATCTTTATTGGGGTTGAATTGCTTTGTTTAACATCGATTGTTCATTAGTTGAGTAATTGTTGACACACATAATTAATTCATTTAATCGAGAGTATATTTGTTTAGTGTGCATTTACTCTATGATTGTAATGCATCATTATTTATCATATAAATTAAATGCATAAAAACGTTTAAAATTTTTTGCACGCGTTGTCTTATTTACATCTTTCTTGACTTAGAGAGCCTATAAATTGACTAAGTAGATAATTGACTCATATATTTAATTAGATAATTTTTCACATCCTTGTGTTCGTCCTTGGACTTACCATGGTATAACTTTAAGCCGAGTCCTCTTTAGAAAGATTTTTGACTTGGTTCTAACGATTGTTGACTGGCTCGTGCTACAATGAGTGCATGTTATTTAAACCGATTGATGATTCATCAAGCATGAAGTGGGAGGGTTGGACATGTAGAATAGAATCTCGAATAAGATACCAAACATACGAGCACTAATGTCAAAACAGATGAGAAAAATTGTGGTTCAAGAAGGGAATTTTCCTGAACCGAACTAGAAGAACATGGGTGACATGGGTAAAAAGAAGTCGCGAGGTCCGACTGAAGAGACGAATGACCCATCATGATAAAGGCTAAAATAAAAAAGGACTCAAGGACAAAAAAGACTCGAATACAACTATAACTCAAAGAAAGATGAAAGTAATAATCCAAATCGCAATCAAACACAAAGCAAACTCATAATTCATCTATTTAACACATTGATGGCCATAAGAGTGCGATCGTTTATCTTTTTAATTTTAGAGCTAGATGATTCAAACAATTGTTTATCATGCTCACAAGTGAAGTCTTCTAGAATGGTTGTGTCTAAGCTGGCGTTCCATACCAACTTAAGGTCTAAGGCAGGTGTTTGCAGCAATAACTGGGCCCAAAAGCTGACCCAAGAGCTTAGGGAATGAGTCCAAGGTTTGGGGCTCTAATCCTTAAGTATTTACGCCTCAATGTGTCTAGAGTGTACCTGTGTACAATGTGAGAGTTGCTCTTCTCATATCAATGAATACAATTACATTTATTGTAAGATCAACTGGAGTTAAATAATCTTGATTTTATTTGAGTTATCATTTTTTTGAATATTTTTCATGCAATGGGCTAATGAATTTTTTGATTCCTTTATTAACCTAAGTGAAAGAAATCAAGGGTAAGGAAGACAGAAAAACCGATGTGCGATGAAAATTATGAATGCAAATGCCAGAGTAGAAGGTACGCATTTGTTAGCTATTACTGTTTTAAGAACTTGGATTTAATGATATCCATTTCCAATATGTATCAATCAATAATCAACCTTAACATCAAAATGATTGATATGACCGATATAACCGATATGTGCGATGTAAGGAGCATATATGAGCAATATGTATGATAAAACTATATATTCATGAGCTATTTATTGTAACACCCCTCAAAATGGAATGTCCCATACCGTGGAACACGAAGGTTCCGGGTGGGATAAATAGTCAGGAATCTACTACCGAACAACCCGGCTTAAGCATTTTGGGGGTGGTTAATCGGGTCCGTATGGGCCTGATCCCAAGAGGTTGTTAGGGCCAGTAATGCTCCGTTAACGGACTGGGGACCTAAGCCCGGGGCATTACAAATGGTATCAGAGCCGAACGCCCTCTGACAGTGGAAAAGGCTACCCGAGAGGTGGAGCCGCCCCTACAAAGAGGTTGGAGGAAATGGCTACCCAGAGCGTGCAACCGCCACTGTCACCGGGAAGAAGTGATGTGCCATGTCGCAACGAGGACGTTGCGAATATAAATGAGGGAGATTGTAAAACCCCAACAAAGTCCCACACCGTAGAAACATGCAGTTTTCGGGTGGGATAAATAGTGAGGAGTTTACTACCTAATAACCCGGCTTAAGCATTTTGGGGGTAGTTAATCGGGTCCGTATGGGCCCGATCCCGAGAGATTGTCAGGGTCAGTAATGCTCCGTTAACGGACCGGGGACCTAAGCCCGGGACGTTACAAATAACACCCCTCAAAATGGAATGTCCCATACCGTGGAACACGAAGGTTCCGGGTGGGATAAATAGTCAGGAACCTACTACCGAACAACCCGGCTTAAGCATTTTGGGGGTGGTTAATCGGGTCCGTATGGGTCTGATCCCAAGAGGTTGTTAGGGACAGTAATGCTCCGTTAACGGACCGGGGACCTAAGCCCAGGACGTTACAAATGGTATCAGAGCCGAATGCCCTCTGACAGTGCAAAGGGCTACCCGAGAGGTGGAGAAGCCCCTACAAAGAGGTTGGAGGAAATGGCTACCCAGAGCGTGCAGCCGCCACTGTCACTGGGAAGAAGTGATGTGCCATGTCGTAACGAGGATGTTGCGAAATATAAGTGGGGGATATTGTAAAACCCCAACAAAGTCCCACACCGTGGAAACATGTAGTTTCCGGGTGGGATAAATAGTGAGGAGCTTACTACCTAATAACCCGGCTTAAGCATTTTGGGGGTAGTTAATCGTGTCTGTATGGGCCCGATCCCGAGAGATTGTCAAGGTCAGTAATGCTCCGTTAACGCACCGGGGACCTAAGCCCGGGACGTTACAAATGGTATCAGAGCCGAACGCCCTCTGACAGTGGAAAGGGCTACCCGAGAGATGGAGCCGCCCCTACAAGAGGTTGGAGAAAATGGCTATCCGGAGCGTGCAGCCGCCACTGTCACTGGGAAGAAGTGATGTGCCATGTCGCAACGAGGACGTTGCGAATATAAGTGGGGGAGGTTGTCACACCCCTCAAAATGGAATGTCCCATACCGTGGAACACGAAGGTTCCGGGTGGGATAAATAGTCAGGAACCTACTACCGAACAACCCGGCTTAAGCATTTTGGGGGTGGTTAATCGGGTCCGTATGGGCCTGATCCCAAGAGGTTGTTAGGGCCAGTAATGCTCCGTTAACGGACCAGGGACCTAAGCCCGGGACGTTACATTTATTATTGAAAATAACTTGAAAGATCTTAATTTGCAAAAAAATGGTTAAAAATGACTTTTTGAGTCTCCCAAAAATAGTAACCTAATATTGTTATCATAAGTGCATGAAAATGATTTGAAGAGTTCCTGGTATGAAAGTTGTATTTGCATGTATTCACAAATCTATAAGAAAATTAATTTTTCTTATTGTTTTCCCATCATAAAACATGAAATAAACACTTCGATTAAGTAGAGAATTAAAACATCAAACCTCTTGAATTAACTTTGTGTGATTCCAACTCTCTTTCCCCTAGATATTCTATATTTAGTGAAGATGGGTAAGAAGATAATTAAATCATCAACTATCTTTGCTTAACGAGTTTATAATTCAATGGAAGTCAAGGAAATTATGGACTTGCCTTGGTTTTTTATGGTTCTTAATAATTACGAAAGCAATTGATTAATCATCATAGACCATTGAATGTATGTTTCATGAAAACGCTAGTTTATCCTACAATAGTTGTAGGACAATCTTTACATGCAAAACATTGTTATTGAATAGGATTTATTGAGGATTTGATTAGCAATTATCCTTATAATATTAATCAAAATAGTTTTTATAAATATATATGGTATAACTTCCATTGAAAGGTTGAATATCATATCAAGTGTAAAATGATCAAAATCACATTATCCCGATCTGACGCAGATAGGGTGTCTAGTCAGGGATCATTGGGGTAGCAGGTTACTCCATGAGCGGTCTATCCACATCTTATGTGTACTAGCCATGACAATGGGTAAGGAAATGATAATTCTTGAAAGGATCATGATGTATTTTCCTAATTATTAAATTTTCAATAATACATACTTTGATATTATACCGTCCTTCAAGAAAAAATTAAGATTGTTTATTGGTTGATTGATAATTGGTTTAATATGATTAAATTAATTAGATACATTAAAACAAACACTCTATATGAATAAAGTTGTAATTCCATTGGAAGAATTAATTATGTAAATACGATTCATAATAATTAATTAAAATTTGAACATGATATGGAGGATCACAGAAGTGACATCCATAGACTCCCCTTAAGGTGAAGGGTTCCATCACCATGGATTGTATGTAGGAGACGTCTATCCGAAGTGACAGCTCCTGCACCGGCAGTGTACATGTAAGTGATCCTTGCATGAAATAAAATAGGCTATATGCAATGCAAGTGTGGAATTGTCCTAAACAATAGTTTCCATTAGCGGGAAGAACATTTTTATTTGGCTAAGTCCAAACATAGCAAACTAGGGGCACAAAATTCTATTAAGTGTTTGGACCTATTACTTACCGAGCTCACATAGATAGAAAACTAAACTAAGGGTTCATCATACAAAGTAGGTGAAATTAAGGCCATAATGCTCAAATCACGAGAAACAAAATAAAATAAAGGGAAAAATAGGGATAAAGAAAAAGAAGAAGGTGATACAAATCTCGGAAAGCACGGTGAGGTCCCCAAATGCACTGATACTTGGCGAAACAGACCCCTATAAGTCTACAAAGTCTAAGTATGAGTCTTATTACAAGTTCAAATAATCTCCCTCTCTCTCACTAAGTAAAATAAAAATCACTAAACTAATGCTTCTCGATGGCTCTCGATCACCTTTGCGGCTCTCTCCTGTCGGTCGATCGGTCTAGAATGATCGGCTCCACCTCGCATGGGTGTAACGACTATCCGATGACAATCTCTCTCGATATGCGATCCCTTATAACAAAGGTAAACAAGAGATGATGTCAGAAATAATTATGAGATAATATAATTAAATATAAAGCTAAGTAAAGAAATAAATAGGCAAGTGTATAACAAATAAATCTACTCTACCCAAACGTTGCTCCTCGACAATGGAGCCATTTGATAGAATGTTCAAGACAAGGATCCTAACATCCGACCTTGGAGGGTCCACGGTGTTCGACAAGTCAGATCTGACAAATCGTTGTATCGTCACCTCTCTAGGCTCTCACAACTCGAATCAATCAATCAACCCACAAGACAAATACAACAACAAATATATGTGAGATAAAGATTCATTATAATTCTAAAATATGTGCACATATGTATGCAGTAGAGTGTTTTCCATGGGAGAAAATGGAGTAAAGTGACAAAAATCAACCTAATACAAACAATTAACTAAGTGTTTTTGTTGGAATTTAAGACCTTTTGTTTTTTATTATTTTTTGGATTTTTAATCAATATACAATTTTTATGTGATTTTTAATTAGGTATAGTTTTATGGATTTTTTATTTTGAAAAAAAATATATTTTTTTATATTTAATCAAAATACATGATGATATATTTGAGAGATAGAAGAGAGAAATAAAGAAGTCTTCTTGTATTTTTTAAAATGTGATAAATAAACTCAAAATGCATAAAATAAAATATTTTTGGATTTTAATATTTTATCCATTTATGGTAATTTTCTGATGTATTTTTGATATTTTTATTTATTTTATAAAAAAGTAAATACAAAATAAAGGAAAAAAAAGAAAAAAACAAGAGATTGAAATGTGCCTAATAAATATCTATCTAATCAGAAAGGGCTTAATATCAATATTCTTATAAATTTGACAAAATAAAGATAATTCATATCTTTAAAAAGTTTTTTTTATTTTTTACCAATTTTTTATTAATTTTTATAAGTTTTTTCAGTGTTTTATAATTTTTGAGGTTTCTGTTTTGTATTTTTTTGAAGTTCAAATATGTGATAAATAATAGTAAAATACAACTACCCTGATGTTTTGGAGATTTTTGAGTTATATTTGATTTTTTATTATTTTTATAAGTCAAAATAGGAAATAACCGCTTGTTTTTGTATTTTTATAAATAGGAAAATAAGTTTAAATACCTAAAATAAATATGTCATAAAATGTATCCTTAGATTTTTGGAATTAAATAAGCAATTAAACTAATTAGAATAAGTAAAAATAATTAAGAAGAGAAGACATTGACTATTCTACAAAATTTCAAACCTTAGCATGCATTTCTTAACAAAAATCAGAAGACTAGGGTGTATTCAACAAAATTCCCTATTAAATTCGATTTAAATCTCTCCTAGAAGGGATGCTTTGCAATTAAACACGGCCCAGGGCTTGCATGTAATTTATCAAATAATTTTTTTCATTTAATATACAACATATAGGACCAAAAAGCAATTTCTCAAAACATACTCCTCATTTACTAGCAAGTCCACCAAATTTTAGGAAAATATACACAAATTACCTATCCAAAATCCTCACATGGGAGCCCCATGAGGTGACTTGGAATGGACTCAAATGTAAATATGTGAAAGAATGGGTTTGGAAATACAAAATATCCAAAGTAGATTACAAAGTAAAATGATATATTTAATACTAAATCAAGATATTAAAAACCCCGAAGGATGCGATGGACAAAATACCTACTCCTTTAAGCATTAACGGATGATTCAGATCTCTTCACTTATACACATCAACGGTCCAGGGCACTAGATAATAGTTCGTGGTTGGACGGATCAGATTATATCTAGTGATTGGATCTGACGGTGTGAGGATCACTCATCCAAGGGCTCAGATGCCATACCCCTTTGACTTAAACAGATGACCACAATTAGATCTGCAACCGGTTCTTCATCAGATCGCTCAGGAGGCTAATGGATAAGCAAATGAACTTGTGCCTCTCCTAGCTTCGATCAGGATACTCTCCATCCTCCTTCATTTCATCGAGTTTCATGAAGGTGTTGCAACTTCTTGGGAGCTCCCCGCATAGAATGATGGCTCTAATAAGCTCCAGGCCATATTGGATAGAGTTTGGAGGTCTAGATGGTTCGCATCACAGATGAGCTTCAAGCATAGAGCAATTTACCCCCAGATGAGGTCTTCCTGGGCCCACGCTTATATGAAGAAAAATATGGCACAAGAGTGAATGTTTTTAACCTTTTATTTGGTGTATCGGATCGAGGAGGAGGTGTGGAAGGGGTATCTGGTTCCTGTTGGAAGAAGGAGATCGATGGAATCGATTCATGAGGAATCAAGAGGTGGAGGCATAGCATGGTCGGAACAGTGGATGGACAAGCGGAACGAAGGCCAGAGCTCTAGAGCTTTGACACACTCTAACTTACTAGAAATCAAGGCTAAAAACACGAAGTGACACCAAAAAAACGGGAAAGCATACACAATTGAAAGTTAAGAAAATGCAATAAAAACTAAACCTCAATAGAGCTTAATGGATCTGGAAATGCCACCGTCGGAGCTATGCTCAGAGTTGCCGGGGACTTCATTAGAGGGGCTTTCTCCTCGTTGTGAAACAACCGATCAATCCTTCTATCACTAAGATCAACATAGGTTCAAGGTTTGTTGGGGTTACGATGCTCCAGGATGGGTCAAAACTCAAAAATGGAGGAGGTCTGCTATATATATACGTGTGAAGGAAAAGGGCGAAGGGAGATAGGGTTTGGGGCTCAAACGAGCATGGAGGTTTGGATCCAAAGATATGGCATGGCAGAGCATGATGTGCTCAATGAAATTGGTGAAGGTGTTGGGGCCTAAACAAGAAAGGATTCAACATTACAAATTGGAGAAGAAGGGCTCTCGACAATGTTTGACAAGAGCAGAGTGGGGAGGGGCGTTGTTGACGAAGGTCAACAAGCATCGCGCTCCCATTGGGTCACGTATGCCGCTAAATGACAAAACATAAAAGAAAAAAAGAAAATTTAAAATAAAAATAAAATGATTTTATTTACATAAGCTTAAAACATGAAAGTGGTTCCTTATTTAATAAAATATTTTAATATGTTTTTTATTTTTTATCACATTGTTTGTTAAGTTTAATTATTTATATATTATATATAAGTATTATTATATACACACAATTTACCATTTCATTTTTATTTAATCATTTACATATATAATATTATTATTAAATAATTTATTATAATATTATTTATTATATAATTATGTATATTTTTTGTATTTATATATATGTTTATTTGTGTTAATTACATCTTTTGTACAATATCGATATATTATACCTATTATTTGGAATTATTTAATTCTTTTTATCTTTAAGAGGTTTTAGTTTTTATTTATATTTTTAGTATTTACATATGCTATTTACATTTATTTAAAAATGTAAGAGTAATAAAAATATGTTTAATTAATAATTTGATCAAAAATAGAGATGTATATATCCCAATGTGTCACAATTAGTCAGTTTTTGCACCGTAACTCCAATTATAATGAAACCACCTTCATTAGATGGATGATTTAATTTTAGGAACAATAAAGGTGAGTTTTGTTCAATTTGAGTTCAGATGGAGAAGATATTGAACTATGAAGTTTTTTACGACTTTTTCAACTGAGTGTACAAAGTGATATGTGCATCATATATTTTTATCAATAGTTTTATTATTATATATACATTTATATGCACAAGTTTCATGTTGAAAACTTATTGATTTGAAGTGTGTAGAATGTTAAATAAAATAACATAAGAAATGAGATATTCACAATGTATTTACTTATATAGACAAATTAGGGTTTCTATATAGCAAAGTGCCTTATCTCCCCCTACATTATTCCTAGTCAACCAAGTCAACATTTGACTTGGTTTCGGGGGGCTTGGTTAGTCATCATCTATGCTACTTCCTTTATTTTTTTCTTTATTTTAGGTTTAAATTCACACATGCACACAATATATAAATGTTAATAGATAGATGTTAATTCATGCTAATTAGTAGTATTTACTTGCATTTATCTAGGTATTTAAAGCTAGAAATGAATGAATAAATGTGCATGAAAGGGAATTCATCAGATAGTTTTCAAGGGATGTCTCCATGCTTATCTAAAAGTACAGGAGAGAAAGAGGAATACATAAAATAAATGACAGAGAATTCTAAGATAGACATGTCCTTTCAAGAGCGCTTGTTTTAATGCCTCAACATGGTTTTTATGTTCATAGTTCCTGAAGAACTATATACAAAGCCGTAGGTAGTGGACCGTTGGGTTCAACCACATGTTTTGAGCATAGACCATTAACCCAGAAAGTGAATGAAGTAGATGGATCAAAGATGTCTACCGAACCATTCTCAAATACCTATACCATGGTGAAAGGTCCTTTCCACTCGGATTTTAGCTTTCCTGGGAAGAGCTTGAGTTTGACATCAAAAATCCAACTTTCTGGTTGGCATGAAAAGACTTATTAGAAATTTGTATGTCAAGCTAGTGCCTGATTTTCTCTTTATATAGGATGTCCTTGGTGCTGGCTTGAGGTCTAAGCTCCTCTAACTTACTTAGGTCCAACATTCTTTTCTTCCCAGCTTCTTCAAGGTCCAGATTACACTTTTTTCAGGCCCACTCAAATTTATGAAGAATTTCCACTAGAAGGAGATATGGCTTCCCATAGACCACTCGAAATGGACTCATACACAAAGGTGTTAAATAAGCGATTTGATAAGCCCGTAAAGATGTGGGGAGAAGTTGAAATGAATATTTTCTATAAGTTCAAATAATCTTCCTCAATATTTTAGTTTGAGGACCGCGACACTACTAGAGGGGGTGAATAGTTGTTCGAGGTGCCTTTGAAAATATTTACGGAATAACCAGTAAGCACTGATAAAATAGTTAAGAAAACCAATTATCACACTTGTATAATATTTTACGTGGAAACCCACTTGGAGTAAAACCACGAGTTGAGTCTTCCTGCCTCAGGATTTCCCGATTAGTCAAGCTAATCAACTACTTCACTAGAACCCAAGATATTTACATGAATATCTCAATCGTTTACAAAGAAGAAGCCTCACAATCTTGGATCAAACACCAAGATCAACACTACAAATCAAACACTATAGCACAAACATACAAACATGCGAGCTTTCAACTTTCTTCATGTTTCCTTGGAGGCCTCACGTCGAAGAGCTTCTATGCAAACTTAGGACCAAACACCTTAACTCATGTAGAAAGAGGTTAACTAGAAACAAGATACATGACAATGATAATATCCATACAATGTTATCTTAAAAGATATCACACAAATAATTCTCCATGTAGTAACAAATGATATCTAGAGATAATAAACGCTAGTAATAATTGCATAGACAATTCAACAAGAATATTATAGGCAGTTATATCACGTATATCACATGCGGATAAGCAATATAAAATAGCATAATAAACACACCGTGGTGAGATGAGACTGTCAAAATACTCTAACTGAGACAAACGAATTTGAGAGAAGGCTAGTAGATTGAGCACTGTTGAATCTAACAAACTTGCTTCACAGCTTTTCAACCACAAATATTCTTCTCGAATATCGAACAAGTCGAAGAACATGAGAAAGAATATATAGAAAATCACTCAGAAATAACTACTACCTTTTTTAATGAAGGTGGGAGTGAATGGTGTATGTTCCAATAGTGGACATGTGATCCTCTATATAGGAGCTCAAGAAAAGTGGTCATTGGAAAAAAAATGGTTTGAAATCAAATGATGATGTCATGATATGATCAATCAGGTTAATAAGTATGATCGATTAACTGTAAATGATTTATTAGCTAAATAGTTATTGATCAGTGGATGATCATTTGAATGATATTCAAATAATGATTGATAATGCTAATACATATGATCGACAAGAACTGATTGATCAATAGAAATAAATGGTCAACAAGAAATAACCGATCAATATAAACAAATGATCGACTAGGCATGATCAATTAATGTAAAAAAATATGATCGATCAATTTTCAAGAACTAATATTCCTGAAAAAGAAATTTGTGGTTGAAGCTTGCTAGAGTTACAACTTTAAAACTTAATATAGATTAACTAATTACATATCTTTTGAACAAAGAAACAAGACTGAGCAACTGCAACTGCTTCTTAGCAGAGTCAAGTCAAGCTAAAGTACACACAACAATCCCGCAATCATAAAGAATAATTGAGAGAGTATGATATAATTTTGTGTGTGTCATATCTTTAAAATCACATAGAACCAAAGTACTAACGATCTCTCTCATTTTTTATGATGACAAAATCGTTTTCAAAAGCTTCAAAATTTTTAAACACTTAAGCATAAGTAATTGCCAAAATAAATTTGATATATGCAAATTATATCAATAAGTCAAAATAATTTAAATTATAGATTCAAGTATTGATTTTAATTTTCTCTCCCTTACTAAAAGAATCATAAAACATTTAATTTTTTTACACGATGAGTGAGAGTTATAAAACATCATATAAAACTTATTTTAATTCTCCCCTTAGTGTTTAATTTATTCTTTAATCAATACTCCCCCTTAGAGAACCCATCATTAATCTTTTTTTGAGCTTTGATTCTATTCTCCCCCTTTTGCTATCAATTAAAAAAACCAAGAGAGAATGAAAGAAAACATGTATCCTTTATTATTACGTAGTAGGAACAACTACAAAAAATGTTTGTGTGGCACATAAACAAAGAAAGAAACATGATTACTAAAGGAAAAGAAATAATAAAGAACTACAATACTAGTCATAAGGAGTATAGCCAGAATCATTAGTATAGGGTGAAAGATGAGTTCCCTTTATCTATTCAATAACTCTATGAGTGTCTGAGATATACTCATAGTGAGGGGTGTCGGACTCAGAATCATCTGAGTCAATAGTTTTTCTTGATCCTTTTCAGGCTCAGGCACAAGAGTAGGAATATAGATTCCATTGCATGGTCTAGAGGAGGAGGCATCGAGGACAAAAGGTCGAGATAAAGACTGAGGAGGAGTAGGGCATGTTGTGGTACTGAGTGGCGAGCTCGGGCGCGGAGTGCACAGGGTACACGAGGCCTAGGTGTTGCATGTGCTGGGGCAGGAGGGAACTGCGAGATGTGCATCCGATGCATCTTTTCAGATTTGCAGTACAACATCTCATATTGATCATTTGCAAACTGTGTGTAGCAGTTGGAGAATGATGTTATCTCTTACTGAAAACTCATCACTATGTTAGCTATCTCTCGGATCTATCAGAATATGAAAGAATGAGCGTCAATGATGGCATGCTGGTTGAGCTTCTCCTTAGGGACTAACCACTAGTCGAGATATGCCTATGTGTCATCAAAAATAGAGGTGTTGGGGCGAACGAGCATAAGAACGAATCCTAAGAAGTAAGGGGATCGAGTAGTGATGAATTACCATTCATCCACCTTTATTCTTCTATTTTGTATTTAAATCCTGAACAAAACACATGTACATAATGCTAATTTATATTAATTAACATTCTTTGTTCATTTGAAAATAATGCATAATTATATCTATTTAAATCCAAAATAAAAGAATAAAGAAAAGGAAAGGAAAATAAATGAAGTATCAAAGATTCTGAATGACCCTAAATCTTGAGACCAAGTCAATATTTACTTGGTCAACAAGAAATAAAGTAGTGGGAGATAAGGGCCAACACATTGTACAGAAACCCTAATTATACACTATAAAAATAATCATTTTTCCTCTACTTCATTCTTCATTTTATACACTCCAAATAATAATTTTTTTAACATGAGACTTTTACATATTAATATATAGAAAATTATAAAAATGTTATCCAATAAAGTAATGCTAGTGCAATTGGGACACATTGATGAAAAAGCCACAAACTTTCACAGATCAATATCTTCTCCACATGAACTCAAAACTCACCAAACTCACCTCCATTATATTCCAAATTAAATTATCTATCTATTGAAGTGGTTTCAAAAAAATGGAGTTAAGATCTAAAAGTGCAACTTTCTGGGGCACCATTGTATTGTTTATCATAATATTCATATATTTTATTCTTTATGTTTTTACACTTCTTATATTATTAAATAATTGTATATATTGTTTAAAATATATAAAAATACAAACAAAAATAAACCATAAAATACACTTAAAATAAATATTACATTAAAATACATATGTATATTATACACATAATGTGCATACATGTATTTATTTATATATGTAAATAAAATCAGAAAATAAACAAAAATATGTAAATATATATTTAACCATATTATAAATATATAAAATATGTAAACAGGGTAATAATGATTAAGAATACAAAATAAAAATTAAACACAATAAATAAAGGTATATATATCTATGTATATACTTGTAAGAATTAGCTTATAACAAATAAGATTGTAAAAATAAATAAAAGTCACAGAAAAATAGTTTGAAAAATAAGAAACATTTTTCATTTTTTGAATTTTAATTAATAAACGTCCAACATTCAGGCTAAGATTAGATCACTTCTCTACTGAGAGAAGTCACTATATTCCAAACCCATTTCATCACCCCCTCGGAATGCAAGCGTCATGGTTATACAATCGTTTATGATCACATCACCCTCAGGTATTCCTAATACATGTACATCCTGCATACTAGAAGACCTAAAATAAAACCAAAGGTTTAAATCGCTTTTAGAATGTATCCTTCATGATTTTATCATTAAGTTTCTCATTCAGTCATTTGGAAGTGGGTATTCATCATATTCTTTTCAAAAGCATATATAACACCTATAAATTCTTGTCATGCTTCTAAAGTAAGACAACCATGCATGGAAGTTGATTGATCCCAATACCTCATGAGCGAGCTAATGTCTTCAGATTCACAAGTAAACATGTATGATCTCTTTGAGAGATCGTATTATTCATATGCCCTTGTATGCACACCTGCTCAACAATGTATAGACCTTGATTAGGCCATCAACTTATCATTCCACCAAATATACATACTCATACATACATTAATACATTTGTCTCCGTTCAGAGGATGCATGCCTGTATCATGACAGTATACAAAATAGGTCTTGATTATCTCGATCTTGTTAAGTCAACTCTTTGACCTAAATTATTCGATACCTCTGAATCTATATTTCTATGTAGAGGACCTGCATAGGGTTCGGTCAGATATCATCCTATAGAGAAGGATTGCCATCTCTTTCTTAGATTGGAGATCATCTCTTAACAATCATTTGAAGATGCTTGATGAGACCTCAATCTATCACCTTAGATATTCACCCAAGCACCAGCCTTTATGATTCAACATTTGAATCAACAATTATAGATCATTAAGATGCCTATGTTATATAACCCTAATTGTACTAAGGTACCTTATAGTGAATTCATTTATTTAATCTTAGTCAGGGAGTGAATAAATCAATAACTTTATTGATATATCAAAGATTACAATAATATTTATTGTAGAAATGGTTTGCCTCAGACCCACATGGCTAACAAACTTTCCATATCAATTAGGGAAACCTGCACATCCATAGTGTTGACAATCGGATTTTGAGTACCCACTTCCACCATCCCCACCACCATAGTCACATTACCAACCATCACCCCACCCGATGCTATGTTATTGGATTTCCCTCCCATGGACCCCACTTTTGACTATGTGACCCAGGTAGTGGAGCAAATATAGAAGAGGATAGATAGCCTCACTAGACAGAATAAGACCTACATTGGAGCTTCACCTTCTAGCGTGTTGGAATCACGAGAGGCCACCCATAGGAGAACACCGTCACCAAAAATACAAAAAATGAATAAATATAAAATTCCAAAAAGATAATAATGGGAGACACAAAGCCATGACATGTTGTGAGGATAGGGTAGCTAGGCCACAACCTTTACCCACACATGCACACACCACAGTTCCCACCACCCTACCTATCAAGGATGAACTCACACAACCTTCTAGTCACCCTTGTGTACACGATGATTTTGACTTCTTCCATGACCAAGAAGAAAAAAATTAAAAAATGCTATATGACCCTGAAGTGGTGGATGCTATTCAATCTACCATTGAAGCCTTTTTCGTCAAGCCATAAACTTTTTTCCTGCACATAGGAGAAAGAAGAGACGTCACTGGACCGAGTGCCACGTTCTTACCATGATCACTACCAGTGCTAACATCCATTTCCTACCTACTAAGAAAAGGGACACCGATACACCCTTTATTAGATGTGCCATTTCTGACCACCATTTTGATCGCACTCTCCTTGACGACGACACATCCATTAATATAATACCATCCTCACTTATCGATACACTCAATCTCATATCTCTCAAGAAAACCAGGATGATTTTGAAGGTTAGAGTTTGGGCCTTAACACATCATGGAAGCATGAAGATCGCATCAAATACGATCAAAAGAGACTAGTCATACTAGTTGCTTGAGGCAACGGAAATTAAAAATTTTAAAGATATGAATACACACGATCGAGAACACTTCTTAAATCATTTCATCAAGATCACAAACAAGTTATAGGAATATCTCTTGAAGCACGGTTGTGATCCTTGTCATTAAAGTAAGAGACCATATGTCTTAAGTCGATCAGACAGAGGAGAGGCTTGCGAGCGCGTGGATGAGATGCATGCTTTTTGCAATCCAAGTCGATGATCCGAGCGATGAATCTCCTGATTTTATATCACAAAATCTGACATCTTCTTCACGAGAAAAGGGTATCGAAGAAGATGGAGATCCACGAGCAGTCGATCCAATGACACAACGAGTGGCGATGACGATGATGCTCTCTGGGTCAAGATGTGGACGACCACTCTTGAGAGTGAGATGTGGGCATGTAGAGAGAATAGAGGAGAGAGTTTGTTCTTGCAATTATGTTGTAGAATAAAATGCTAAGGCTATCATCCAATTTATACAATTTTGGATGTACATGGATCACAATCCATGTGCTCACAAAATCAACAGTTTAGATCATTTTATGCTTTTAATCAATGGCCATGTTTTTTGTTGCGTAAATTTGCAACAATAATTTTATTAATTCAATTTAAAATAAACACATGGAAGAATCTTCAATATAATTTAAAGAAACCAATATACATAAAAGGATTAAGAAGGAGGAAAGCCTCCTTCCAATCATGGAGTAGACAACCATCTTGATTTAGGACTCAAGGGTGGTCGTCCGCCCTCCATAAAAGGAAGGTGGCTTCCTTCTTCCAATTATGTGAGATCTTGTATCTCACATAATTCTTCATTATTTACAACAACTTCTATTACAGATTTATTCACAAAAATATTACAAATTATTTTGTGCCAATTTCAATTATGCCATTGAAAAATGAATCATATTCATACATCCAAAATAAAATGTAAATTGTATTTACAATTAATTGTCTAATGTGAATCCAATTCACATTAGCATTTCATTCATAAATATCAATTACAGTTAGTCCTATAATATATTATAAATCACATTTATAATACACATGATTGATATGGATAGTGATATCCACATTATGCATATCCTTGATAATTAAATCATATTTGATTATCTTGGATCTCCTTTCTCATGTGTTTAAATAATATGAATCATATTCACATTATCATTCATAATTACAACACTTCTAATTATCAATTTCCCAATGCTCAGATATATTATCAACAATATCATCGTATGAGCCATCCTGCCAGAATTTAAACAGGATCGAGGAGCATCTGATCCCTATTTGCAAGCAAAGGTGACCAGACGTCCAAGTCCTCCAAACCTTTATCTCCAGACTTGATTCGATGTTCACTCTACGTAGAACCAAACAAGAGAGAGGGTGCCTATGAGAGGAGAGTTGAGCTGCTTAAAAGGAGGAGATGGGAGGAGAGCTTCAGTTCTATATGTCCAACAACTTTTATGTTAAACACATTAGAACCAATGTTTTTGTTACAATGAACCAAATCTCATGTTGTGATATAAGATTACATACATCATCCATATTCCATTTACCCCCAACAACTATAAAACAAATAAACGTATGAAGAGAAAAATAGTGTTGTTTTCTCATGGGGAGAGAGGAGTCTTCTTCGGCCTCCACTGTGTCCTGCCGCGCAAGATCTCCGTCCCATCCTCGAGCAGCAGAAGGTGGTTACACTCTACAATGGCATGAGCAGTGCAATCGCCAGCGATGGTGGTGAAGGACTTGAGCTTACTATCCCTGTGGCACTCCCTCCTGTACTCGAGTGTCATGCCAAAAAGCTCGTACTTCTCAAGGAGTGAGAGGGGGGCACTCTGGAGCCACAAATGCATAGCGACTGTTAGCTGAGGATTTAATTTCAGAAAAGTTGAAACAAACCAACGATCACTGTTTGCGAATACATCAACAATTATAGTGGTCATTGTTACAAATGATACCTCAAGAATCCAACTGATGTACTTCACATTGTTAACGTGTTGATTCGCATCCAAGTCACTCCATTGTGGCTTCATGAAACCAAAACAACATATTAGGTCTTCGAATCTTGCTTATCTTAATTTTATAAAAAGCTGTACGTTCATGGAAGTGGCACATTATAAGATTGTAATATCAGGATCTTATCCATCTGAAGTGATCTTTGACATTGCAAAGTCCAGATTGCATACATGCACATCCATACATCCCTTGTAACGCAGGGGGTCTATTGGATGGGGATTGGGCGTCAGGGTATATGGTTCTTCAGCGTCATTACCATGGAATTGTGGCAACTGGTTCAAAATGTGCAGTTTTAGTTCATAGTTTATTTATGGCTCAAGTGGCTGCAGATAATTTCTCACTCTGTACTGGACATGGTTGAATGTTGCTTCCATTGGCGGTTCACCCCCAGCATTTGACTGCTCTATTTGTTCTCTCAATAAAAAGATGCTGCTGCTTAGATGCACCCAATCTTACTATAATCATGTGCATCAGATTTTCATTGGGTTCATCTTCATCATTTTTTTTCTTGGCTGGCATCTTCTTCATTTTCTTCTTCCTCTTCACCTTCAGAATGTGAAAAAGTAGAGCCAATAGAATGGAAAGAATCAAAATAAGAATCATCGAGGTGAGAGTCTTCTTCGATGTCATTAGGATATAGAGAGATAGTATGGATTTGACCTCCTTCAAGGAAGAAGAAAGAATTGTAGGAAGAAGATTCACGGGAAAAGTATCCATGAACCCAAGGTGGTCTGGAGTAAGAGTGTCTGAACCATTGAGATTGAAAATTTTGTAGTGGTCAGTGGAGGATGCATGGAGTCTGAACAAAATTCACCACAATCTTCCATTCTCAATTTCAAATTATTTGAAAAAGGATTACGATTTATGATGTAGGCATAAGTGTGTAGTATTCTATGATTATCCTGATTCTACGCACAAAACAAACACAATCCATACCCTTATTTCACCAACTCACGCAGTGAAGGCCACAAGAGTTGGGACAATTTTCTTGTCAATTTTAATTGGTGATAAATCAAATCTTGCTAACGTTTAAACGAGAGGTTATGTGTCTGTATTTTCCTACCGACTGGCCTGAATTCTTACGACTAGTTGCACATACTTTCAGCAAGTATGGGTGTAAGTGTAGATCGTAGAACGGCTACCTGTGCTACTTTAGGCCAGAGCCTTACGCACCTACTTTCAGCCAATATGGGTATAAGTACGTCCACGGTAATGACGCCATCTGATGAGTCCGTGAAATACCCTCTTTAATTGACGTAAATTAAGCTTTAAAAATAATGATGAATGTGTCATTGTAATTACGTCAGGCAACCAGAATCGATCAAGAAATTACCATAAGAATTTAGTCAATTTTTAATTAGTGTGGTTTTATGTTTATTTTACTTGGGCAAGTTCTAAGGTCGAACTCAAGGAGGTAAAGGAACAACATAGAATTTTTATCTATCAAAGTTCGTGCACGATTTTCGATGTGGTACTTTTTGGTTTTTTCTTTGTAGTGTGGTGAAGTGGTGCTTTCCATTGATGATGATGGATTTTGATTTGCTAAGTAGAGTCAGAATCAGAGTTATCCCTAAGGGAGTAATATGCAGAGGTGTCGATGTTAGAGTCGTCCCTAGGGTGAACATCATCTATGAGTTTCTGATTATCCTCGAGGTTCTCAACATTAGATCTAATCATTTCATCCTCCACTTTCATATACGAGCTTCTGTAAAATGAAATTAGTCGGTCAATGAAATTTTTGAGTTTTTCCTCCATTAATTCATATTTCTTAGTAATCCTCGAAATTTCATCCTCCAAAGAATTTTCAGAATCAATCATGTGAGCAGTATGTGTAGTTTCATGAGTATTCTTTCATTTTTCAACTTGATATCAAATCCAATCATTTCATCTTCCATTTTGCTGTATGAACTGGGAGAAGATTCTCTTGGAACATCCAATATATAATCGTTATTTTCTAAAAATTTCTCCTCGAAAATTATGGAAGGAGTCTGCTCAGTGGAAGGATTTTACGAGAATTTGTAGGTCTCATACTCAGCATATCGCGACTCAGGCATGCATTGTTGGTTTGAGTAGATTCTACTTCCATGGTCATGATTGATCGTATCCCCAAACAATGGAGTCATACAGGTTCATATGTGTTGATGTCATCAATCTGATCCTCTGTATGTATAGGCTGATAAAAAGAGTGGTATTCGGGTTGGTCAATAGGGATTTGATCATTAGGGTCCTTCCAATATGGTTGATCATTAGGTGCGAGCCTCTCCATCTGGTTTGATCGAGTTTCCATATTATTTCCTATGGTCAAAGAAATATGTGGATTTGTCTAGTGTTAACCTATCCCAATACTTTTGGGGTTGATGGTCGTTTGTTTCTATGTTTTGTTTTTCAAAAGGTTCTTGGGTTCTAGAAAGAAATCTGCTATAAGTCAGGTCATCCCAAGATGGTAGTTGATCATGCGCGGTCACAAGTGGGGGAGGTGAAAAATATGATGTTGTGGTGACTTTGATCGAATAACATGGATTGGAATTCATGGAGTGGGTTGTATTCATACGAAGGTGGGAGTTTCCCATTAATGTTGGAGGAAGAGGATTTAGGTGATTTGGGTCTAACCAAGAAAATTTCATTTCAAAGCACATATCTGGCGGGTGCTCAGACAAAAGTTGCATAATTTTCAAAGGAGGTTTATGATGAATCGACATGGTTGATCTCGGTGCAAGTGCAGAGGATATTCACGAGAAGAAAATTTTTATCAAGGAGAGTGATGACACAAGTGTATGAATTTTGATCTTCGAAATTAGTTCACGCACACCAATGCAAACGTAATACAAACCCTAGTTTCACCAACACACACAATGAAGACACAAGAATTTGGTACATATCCTTTCAATTTTAGTTGGTGATAAATTCAATCTTGGAAAAAAATTAGCGAGCTATTAGGTGCCAATTTTTTTTAAATACTGGCCTGAATTCTTATGACTAGTTGAATCTACTTTCAACCATTATGGGTGTAAGTACAGATCATAAAGTGGCTACCCGTGTTACTTAAGGACGGAGCCTTACGTAGTGTCTTTTAAACCACCCACTCTGCAAAGGAAATCTGAACCGTTTATCGGCTACCTGTAGATCCTCAATGAGAAGTAGATAATCATTTTTATGGAATCGGTAGTCAATATGAAAATCTGGAGTTGGGTTCTAGCCATAAGTGTCGTCTCTTGCTCACTCAAACAAATAAATGAATCCAAGGTTGGGATTACTCTCCCGCAAAAATTCTTGATTTTATGAGTTAATTTAGTCGGCTTTATTTAGCAGTCTCAATTTTAATAAGACGACCACTGAGAAATTAGGTGAGCACAAATACACATCTATCGTCCTGTCCCAATTTCCTTTTAAAGTTACGTGACAAAAAAAGAGGGAGAAATTCGAGAAAAGCCAATGCACGTGAAACAATGATGTATGCTCAGTTAGAAGACTTACAATGATTCCTTACAATCTCCATGTGGGATGCAATGCAAGAATGGGAAAATTAATCTAAATGAATGCAAGCTGATAAAAATCACACCTAGCAGAAAGTTATATTAACAGTGAAGAATTGCGTTAATTTTTTTGACTAAGTTGAACGATCTAAGGTGCGTCTCAATTAAGTGAAGTATGGTTCTAGGTTCTACGAGCACAAACAATAATCCTAGAAGCTCTAATAGTCATATGTGCAGGTCTAACCTACGAGCCACTCAAGTCGGGCCCCATCCTCACCGGAGAGTGAAACAGGCCATGACACACCACAAAAAAATTCAAGATCTTTTTACACACACGAGAGTCCAAACAGGCACCTCTATAAATGAGAAATTAATTACAGAAATTAAAATTGCAGAAAAATAAATCCTAGACTCTAGGCTCTCTCATTACTCGACTCAGTCTTAATTTTAATGCGGCTTGGCGACCGGTGAAGATGCGTCGATTTCAAGAGAACTGCTCCACGGGCGTAGGGTACCTCATACGAAAAATAAGAGAGAAAGTATAAGAGAGTGAACAAAAATTAATAAAAAAATAAAGACAGTAAATAAATGCTGGAAAATAAATAAAAAATGTACAGTGGCACGTTCGGGGGTCAGACTACCCGAATGCGGAAAATCAAATACACATTAGACGAAATCCAAGCCTTTTGCTTCCCCGGCAATGTCGCCATCTGACGAGCCGATAATGCTCTATTTAATTTGTAAGAATTAAGTTTTAAAATATGTCGTTTCGTTGTAGGCGGGAAATCAGAATCCGTCAAGAAATAACCACAATTAATTTATTCAATTTTGATCGGAGTGGTTTTATGTTTATTTTACTTGGGTAACTCCCAAAGTCAAAGTCAAGAAGGAAAATGAACAACCTAGAAATTATCTATCAAAGTTCGTGCACGAGTTTCGGGATGGTATTTTTGTGTATTTTTAATGCAATTTTTGGGATGCAAAATGCAAATGTGGCTAATTTTAGGGCTAAAATGTAAAGATCAATCAAACGATGTCCAAAAATTGTTGATCAAGATGACAATTATAATGAAATGAATGCACTGTAATTTTTTTTAGATTTTTCTGATGAAAGAAATTATTTTTAAAGCATTTTTAAATGAAAATGATGTGAATTTCAATATTTAATTATAATAAATATTAAACCTATTTATTTTCAAGGAATAAAATTATTCAAGATCTATCAATAGGTGATTGATCTCAAAAAAATCCTAAACCTTAAAAATACGAGTTTAATACCTATTAGAAATTAAAGATCAAAATATGAAAAATGATTTTTACAGGGAAAACCATGCATGCAGATCAATTCTTTTTGGGTGCAATGTGAAATACAACTAATTCTACAATCATTTTTTTTTGGCAATTTTCAGAGATATGGATAATTACTTATGAATTTAGCATAGAATGGGCAAAATATGTAATTTATCACAATAATATTAATTAATAGTTAACCACAGATCAATAAAATATCAAGTATATGCCATAATGTAGAGAATTAACTGAACAACACAATGTTATTTTTAAGATAATAAAATGATGTAATGTAGAGCTCTAAAATAAAGAATGAACATAGGGGTATCATTGCAAAATTACAATAAATAAATAATGAAGAAATTGCAGAATTTGGGGGCTAAATGGAATTACCGAGACTCAAAGGGGGTGCCTGTAAAATTTCTAGAGGGGCACATGCATTGCAGGTGCAGCCTGTGAATGAGAGATTCTCCAAGGGGTTTTGCAATTTTTCCTCCCTACGCACGCGGAGTCACGTGAGGAGGTTTCCTCTTTCCAGACCTTCCCCCAACCTAGGGCTTCTAATTGAACTGAATAATCCAAATTCGATTAGGATTTGTTCGATAAAAATTCGAAAAAAGTTTGATTCGAAATCAAATGAACTGAATTTGAATTTAATACGTGGATTCGATTCCCAAATGAATCGAATTAGAATTAACCTGAATTCGTTCGATAATAATTCGATTCGATTCGATATTTATATGCATACATATATAAACACGTACTACTAGAAAAAAATATTTTTGATGTAATATTTACGACAGTCTTGTTTACAGCCGCAAATACTATAACATTTGCACAATATTGTTGTATAGGGTTGTTGATTCAGGCAGCATTTTCAATTATCATGCAAATGTGAATGTTTGGGGGAAAAAGAAGGCACACTGCCCTCCCATCCCCCCAAAACTCAATCTCAACTCCCGCCTAATATTTCCTCGTTCCCCTCCTAATCCAACTCCCTCCTTTTTTGTGCCTTCTGATCCGGAACCCTTGTGAGAGGCTCATCTACATTGAGAAAGGGGACATTATTCTCATTCTTTGTCCTCTACTTGCCCTATCCTCCCTGACTTTCCCCGGCCAGTTCCCGCTAAACTCTGCACCACTCTAGCCCTTCAAATCCGACTCTGACTCCCTCCATGTCCCCCCTAGTCAACCTTCGCACCCTTATCTGCTTGACCTCTTCTATTGGAACCCTGACGAAATCGACCCCATCCCTATTATGACTTGGTGGTCGTGCTTGAGAATCACGAGCACCTTGTCTGCAAGAAGTGGATCTAGACGAGACAGTCAAGATCCTCAGTGAGCGCCTTAAGTGATGCTACGAGGCTAAGGGCGTCCCGTATCAACCACCTTGACTGTTGCTGCCACCTTCACCTCCAATATATCAACACCTCTTGCGACATTGACAAGGGCAAGTATGTCTGCTAGCCCCGAGCTCTACATTACTCTCACCTCATCCACCTGGTATCTTGAAATGATTTAGCCATTTTTAATGGTTTTGATCTGATACGGTGTTTGTTTTAGGTCCGAGGAAGGAGGATGAGTGAAACCCAGGCTCTATTTCTTCATTTTTTGGCAAGGTAAGGATCCGATTTTTTATGATATAGAATGTTGTTGCTTTAATAGAACTCATTGCGTTGGAAAGTTTGTATTTTTCCTTTTTTTCTTTTGTTAACGTTGCTTTTGTTGGTAGGTCATCATCAGGAATGACATGGAGAGCTTCGCGAGACACATGTTGGAGGAATGAGGGGTTGATGTATGTGGTTGAGTGGATGGATGTGAAGAGGTAATTAATCCAGTACTCAATGATTATTTATAAAGTTCATAACCATCACTTCTTATATGGATATTCAACGGCAGTTTAATCATAGACTTAAGCAATATCAATGTTGCCCCACAATTTAGAGACAACGAGAAAAAAATATGCGGTATGTCTTGCTGAAATTGAATTTTTAAACTTTAATATTAAAAGTAATTCATTGCTCCAAATTTCTTCAAATATTTGTTTATATCAATCGCCTTCCATAATTATAACTACAAGTTTAATTGTTGACCTATTTATGCTTTTATACCACAATTTTGATATGTGGGTGTGTATGTATGTGCATGTGCGATGTTCCTTGCAGTATATTGTTTCAAGTGCAATTTAGAATATATGACGTGGCTCCACTTATTGAGATTCCCTTCCAATATAAAGCAACGGTAAGACTAAAACCCTCCTGCAAAATATATGTTGCTGCACGTATTGATGTACACTTATAACCTTTTATTATGCTTGCATTTTATCTAAAATTATTTCTGTAATTTGGTAGTATATAGAATTCTTTCTGTCCATATAAGTGGTTATGTTTAAGCTTTTCATTACGTTCTTTATAATTAATTTCAAATTACTTTTTTATTCAAAGAAAGGAAAACAATCACTTATTAGGTCCATTATTTTAGACAATCGAATTGATACATCTGTCTTACTAGGTAAGAGACGTGTTTGTATTATTTATAGTTAGATAAACTTGGCATCAATAGCAGGAAGTCAATGCATAGCTAATATCAATGGCTAAAGCAAGTTGTGGCAAGCGAAAATGAAGATGTCCATTGAAGGGTTAACTCTCAAAAACCTTTATTCGTAAGGACCTAAAAATTATTAAACTATTACTTGCATAAAACACAGCATACCATTTTCGTAGCTTTGTTTTTTGATATTAAAGATCTTCGTGCTTAATGACGAGATTTTTATTTCGTTATGTTAATTTTTACTACTACCATTATTTCGAGAAATATTAGTTTGTATCAAGTTTCTATATAAGTTTGATCTTATCTTGCTTTAACATGCAATGGTTATTATAACATGTTTAACTTTTTCGTCATTGATATTATATCTCTTTGATAGGCTCATATAATTATATTGTATTTATATTTTAATCATCATAGAAAGAAAGAGTAGATTCAGATTGTAGAAGGCACATAATAAATGTAAAAATTAGGTACTTCCATTCACTATATTGTATTGATTTGATATTTTCCTTGAATATGTAGTTTTTCAACTTATTTTTAGTAATATATATACATATTCGAAATTAGAATTATACAATAAAATCTTATTACATTATTCTTGATATAATAATATTTATATAAGCTCTAAAACATCAATTCATATTTTAAATTCAAAATAAAATGAGTCGAATTTGAATATTCGAAACTCAAAATGAATTGAATCTGAATTCAAATAAACAAATTCGTTTAAAATTCGATTCGAGTTTGGATTCGAAATTTTTATAATGAATTGAATTAGAATCCTGGTTGATTCGAAGGTATTCGATTTGATTAGCACCCCTACCCCAACCCACGTATAAAACACGTGGTGAGGGCATCGGGCTTCGAGCCCGGTGGAGATTCAGTGGAAGGGTTTGGTGCAGGATTCTGGCATGGAGGAGCCCCTTATGTAGTGGTGGCTCGCAGCTTGGGGAGCGAGGGAACCTTTGGTTGGTAGCGGGACTCCTGAACGTGGACGAAGTTGGAGATGGAATAGAGTCCTGGAGCATGGCGAGGTGGCGGGGCGTTGCTCACTAGCATCGACGGTGAGGAGGCATTGGAGCTCCCAAGCACAGCGGTGGTCAATGAAGTTCGGAAGGCGGAGTAGTGTTGTTGCGCGGTGTTGAAGGCGTACATGTGGAGCTGTGGATCGATGAAGCTGCTGGACGAAGTTGCGGTGATGGAGAGTCGAAGGTAGAGAAGTTGGGGTACGTGGAAGATGGTAGTTGATACCTCCGGCAGGTGGCTAAGTTGAAGATGGATAATGGATATATGGTGAAGATGAGGGGATGTCGAAGATGTTGTTGGCTCAATGGAGGAGATTTGGATCTAGGGGCAGTATCAACGGAGTAGATCCGAGCTGCAACGTGGCCCACCAGATATCACTGAGGAAGAAGATGGAGGAGGGACTCTGTCACAACCACCTCCTCCTTGAATTAGAAGCTGTCGATGGATGGGTTTGAAGGAGGGGTGACAACACTTTAATAAGGTCGAAGGGGAGGCCCGATATGAAAGGGGATCAGATAGGGATTCGACGAGATTGATGACGATATGAAAGAAGGGGAAGTCGGGCACGTGCAGTGCACGTGTACAGGCGATACGTGTGCTACACGTGCAGGATTTATTTATTTATTTATTTTATTAAATGAATTAAATAAGGTCAAAAATGGGTGACACGTGGCGGCTCCAGGAGCTGTCGCGTGTCAACCCCAAAAAATTCAGAAAATTAAAATACGAAGATAATTAAAAAATAAATAGCAAACGACCTCGAATCTAAAAATTTTCTTCAGAAAGTTTATGTCCCGATGAGATCTACAACTTTCATGAAGGAACCAAAGCCAAAATTGATCATTTACACAAAGTGATATTTTTGGGGTATCCCATTAACATAGAATACATTGATTTTTTGGTTTTATAATATTTTTGTTATTTTTAAACCAGATAAAAATCCAAAAAATATGATAAAATGAAGATAAATATTTACACAGTAGTCCATTTTTTGTATTTTTATTAATTAAGAAAATAGATAAATAAAATAAAATGTAAAAATGACATCTTTTGTATAGACTGTTAATGAAGACTCAGACTCAGTTAGTTTCTTTGATTTCAAGCTCATTTTAGATTTAGATTTTTACGCATTTTAATAAAACTTTTATCAAATAAAAATAAATAAAAGAATAAAAAATGAGTTAATTATGTACATAAGATAATAGGTCAAAATCGCCAAAATACAAAATGTATAAAAGAGGTCCAAAACTCAACTTTTACATGTGTGCTCCGATTCACTTGAACTTGGTCTTGTTTTGAAGGTATTTGAATGTACATTAGTTCAAATGTGAGTAGGATCAAATCGAATACTGGATGAGGAAGATATCAAGGTTTTAGTCTGGAAATCCTAGAACTAGGGTTTGGGATTTTGGTCCACTTATTTAGCTTAGTGATTTTTTGTACTTCTCATTTATTCTTGTTAGTGATATGTACATAGTGGACTGATTTCAGGTCATTTGGTGTTAGCATGAATTAGTTAAAAATAAGGGAAGTTAGGCTATTTTACAGGTCATTTTGGCTGAAATTTTTGGCTTCTTATTTTGTGCAATAATGAGTGATAAAATGCAATTCTTATCAATACATGCATGAATGCTAATTTTGCAAAAATAAATGAAGAAATTCTAATAAATTTTAGAGATTTGAGCTTAATTAGTCCTTTTTAGAGTGTGAATATGAGATTCATCAATGTGTCTTTTTTGTCTTGCATCGTTTAGAGTAAAATTTATAAATTCTACCTTGAAACCACATGGAGAGTGATGAGAATCACTATAAGATTCCTAAATGACTGCATGCATCATTGATTTTTCGCATGCATTCCATTTTCTGTCTTCTCCCTCGGTTTTTCCCAACATAAGCATAAAGGAAAAAGAGACTGTATGTTAGGCGATTATTTGGTGATCACCAAATTCAAGTGATAATCAACTCTTAAAACTGGGACTGAATTATGTAAGTTGACATCAAATAATTTGGAATAAAATTCACCTTGTATTATGGCCAGTAAAACCCTTCTTGTATGCAGATACTTACCCTCAGATAGAGTGGGTGAGGATATATCCCTAAGGTTAGAACCTAAAACCATGGACTTCCACCATCTCTTAAGGCATGACTTTCATATATTTTGGAAGCTGCAAGTGGTTGCCTTTGACCTTAGAAATACATTTTGGTTGTCCTCGCTTATAAGTTCCTTTTGGGGCTTGATATTGAACCTGAGAGCCCAAGAAGATCACTCCATTAATTGAGGGCTTATAAGATTTCAACTGGGTGTTATAGGAGGAGACTTCATGTGTGCTTGTAAAAGATTGCTTGAATCACCATAAATTTGACAAGATAAAATAGGTTGAACTCTTACGGCTTTCACATGTTGAATTGGTGAATTTATTCAAATGGATTTGATTGCATTGTATTGTGTGAGTTGATTCCGCAAATTTACATGCATTGTAGTACTAGCTTCTTTTGAATCGAGCATGCTCATTGACGAGTCCGATAATCGCGGCTTTTAAAGAGTTGTTTTTATCTTTGTTCATGTTTAAAAATATGGTTTGCCGTTCGTTGTAGGCGGCGATCGGAATCGGTCAAGAAATAACCACAAATATTATTCGATTTCAATCAAGTGGTTTTATGTTTATTTTACTTGGGCAAGTCCCAAGGTCGATCACAAGGAGGCAAAGGAACAACCTAGATTCATGTCAATCAAGATTCGTGCACGGTTTTCGAGGCGGTCTTTTTTTACAATTTTTAATGCAAATAGGAGATGCTAGATGCAATTTCGGCCTATTTTAGGGACAAAAATGTAAATTACGAGCAAACAATGTCCGAAAAATACGAAACTTGACCATAATGCAAAATATGATGAAATAAATGCAATGTAATTTTTTTGGAATTTTTCGATGCAATATGAATTTTTTTATGAATTTTTAAATGCAAACAGAATGATTTTCAATATTTAATTATAATAAATATTAACTATTTATTTTCAAGGACCAAAATTATCTAAGATCTATCACTAAGTGATTGATCTCAGAAAAATCCTAAACCTCGAAAATGTGAGATCTAATACCTATTAAAAATTAAACACTGAAATATGCAAAATGATTTATTTTGGACAAACCAAGCATGCAAATGCAAATCCTTTTGGGCACAATGTCAAACACAATTAACTCTACAATGTATGATTTTTCAAGGATTTTTAGAGCAATGGTTAATTAAATAAAAATTTAAGAGCATAAAGTGGGTAAAGTTTGCAATTTTCCACAAAATAATTAATTATTAATTAACCAATGATCATAAAAATATCCACAGTATCTCAAAACGTAGAGAATTAAAAGATGAACATCATACTATTTTCTGAATAACAAAATAATGTCTAGAAGAGGTTCAAAATAGAGGGAGAACACAGGGGTGTAAATGCAATAAATATAAATAAAATTAATAAAAATAAATACGGAGGGGTTGATTTGTAATTACCAATTCTATGGAGGGTGTTTCTACAATTTCTCCAGAAGGGCACGTGCCCTTGGGTCGGCGGGGCTGCTGCGCAAATAGTAAGGAGTCTTGAGGTCCTCTTTGCAAAAGTTCTGCTGCTCACGTGACGCCTCACGTGCGAAGTCTGGCTCGGAGGAATATTGGCTCGGATCACCACATGTCACGCGTCTGTGCCTCGGCATGATCCGAGGCTAGTGCCTCGACGATCGGCTTTGGGATGATCTAGATCGTTGATGACGACGCAATCTGACGACTGGAGGTCCAGAGAACATCTACGGCTGGGATGGCTGATGCTTGATCGGATGGCTGGTGTTGGCCGACACACGACCAGGGGACGTAGGAGGAGTGGTGGTGGATCTCCTGGCCGAGGATACCTCATGGGTGACGAAGCTCTTAGGCGCGGTGAAGACGAGGGCCGGGCTGAGGCGAGATGGTCGGAGCAGCGACATTGTTGGCGGAGGTGGTGGTTGAGCCTCGCGGAGGCTCAACGTCGACTGAAGACCGAGGCGTACGGTGAAGTCGATGGCGATGCTTCTATGATCGGGGTAGGCGGCGTTGATGAGCGTGTCGATGGAGAGAGTCGGAGACGATGGCGGAGCAGGTGTAGGTCGGAGGCAGAGCTTTCACGAAAAGCTCGAAGGTGAACGGCGGCGTAGGGGAGGATGATGGTCGAGATCGAGAGATAGAGAGAGAGAGAGAGTACCTAGGAGGAGGCTCGACGGCGAGAAATTGCCGGAGCTGGAGCAGCGCTGAGGGAGCGGCTGCGACGAGGTCGGGGGAGGGGGGGCTCGGATCACGCCTGCGCGGTGCTGTCACTACCGTGGGTTGACGGCGGATGGCTTGGAACGAGGGCGGTGGAAGCTCTTAAATAGCGGTGGCCGGTGCGGAGATCACGAGGAGGGTGGTTGCGAGGATTTCGGGGATGCGGCAGCTGAATCGGGGATGGTGCGAGGTTGAAGGCGAAGGAATCAAGGTGTTGGACACGGAGGTGGTTGCGATGATGCAGAGATCTCAGAGAGGGGCGGTGGTTGGTTTGGTCAGGGGGACACCTGGAGGTTGAAGATGCTCCTCGACCGTCCGATTGGCCGAGATCGGCCGGCCGAGGATGCGACACGTGGAGGGCAAGAATGGAGGGGCGAGGCACGTGCGTTGTGCGTGCCTGGAGGCACGTGCCGTGCACGTGCGTGCCCTTTAATTATTAATTAATTATTTATTTTTTATATGAAAACGATATAATAAAATGGTCAAAACTGGCTGACATGTGGCGGCCCCAAGGTCGGCCACGTGTCAGCACCAGAAAAATCGCCAATTAAATACTTTGGAAAATCAATAATAAATAATAGACGACCTCGGATCGAAAAAGTTTCTTCACAAAAATTACTCGTCTCGATGAGATCTATAACTTTCATGAAGACATCAAAGCCAAAATCGATCAAATGCATGAAGTGATATTTTTGGGGTATCCCATTTACATAGAATACCTTGATTTTTGGGTTTTATAATTTTTTTGTCATTTTTAAATCAGATAAAAAATCGGAAAAAATGGAGACATCAAAGATAAATAAAGATACCAAAATATATTTTTTTGGATTTTTATTAATTAAGAAAATATGTACATAAAATATCAGGTCAAAAACCGCTAAAATACACAATGTACAAAAGAGGCCCAAAACCCAACTTTCACATATGAGCTCTGATTCACTTGAACCTTGGTCTGGTTTTGAAGGTAATTGAATGTACATTAGTTCAAAAGTGAATAGGATCAAATCGGATACTGGATGGTGAAGATATGTGGCTTTTAGTCCGAATATACACAGTGGAGGTTGTTTTGGTTATTCGGGGCTAGCATGAAGGAGTTAAAAATCAGGGAAGTTAGGCTATTTACATGTCCTTTTTGCTTTCTTATTTTGTGCAGAAATTATGGACAAAATGCAATTCTTATGAAAACATGCATGAATGCAAATTATGCAGAATAAATGCAGAAATGCTGATGATTTTGAGGGATTTTGAGCTTAATAAATGAGATCTAGAGTGATGAATCCGAGATTCATCATCCCCCTATACTTAAACCATGCTCGTCCCTGAGCATCAAAAAGAAATGACATGAGGTGAAATGAGATTGGGTTCCATACGAAGACCATGAACTGAAGGTGAAAGCGAAACTAAACTCGACCTTTGGATTATTTGTGTGTCGGAACTTCTGTGAGACTTAGAATTTTAAAATCAACAGCCCTCAAGTTCTACACATCATTGTCACAGTTTCGGCTCAGAAGTCATCTTAGATCAATCCTCTTCCCAAAGTATACCCTATGAACATTAAACAACCGACTCATGTGTGTGAAAGGTTTTATCTCTTCCCATCCAGAATGCCGGACTACCATGCTCCTCTCCTCTCCAGTAACTCATCCTCGGGGAGTCAGGTATTTCCTTCTAAGGTCTGTCGTGTCGTGTTTACAATCGAAATGGGGGAGAAGTTAGAAGAAAGGGAAAAGAATTGGAGGGTGGCCAGTGTAGTCACCTCTCCTTGTGAAGATGGCCAGTGTAGCCGAGTCTCCACCAAGATCTGCAGCTTTCTTGAAGCTTTGACACTTTTTGGTCAGATTTTATTTGGTAGAACGCTTCTTTTGTATTTGGAATTTTCGGTGATTCTGCTTGGATCTTGTTTTGCCCCTACGGATATAGAATATTTTTATTCCGTACATTTTTTGGGGTTTTAGAAAAAATTGTGCCCAGTCGTCCATCCCTTTTCTGAAGCTTTATTTCAACCCGTACTCCAGTCTTTAGATTTCCACGCTACCAGAAAAGAGACTCAGACAGTTTTCCAACATCCCGTCTGAGTTGAGCTAAGTGCATAGTGCGAGAGTACAAATTAATTCCCTATTCCAGAGTTGTACCCAGAATGAAGAGACCAGGTTAGACACTAAGAGTCAAACGCTGCACATTGTCATGTGGAACTTAAAGAATTAAGTTAAAAGACCTGAAGTTTTTAAAATCCTATTTCTCGATGAAGTTCCTCTGAAAATTAGGTGGATTAAGGTTAAGTCCAGACCACTCTCGATTTCTGCTCACAACTCGGTTCAGAACCCAATGACTTTTCACAGATGCAGATGAATGTGACGATGGATGAAGTGCAGGTGTGTGGAGTGCAGACACATTTTTTATGCAGGGGATTTTTTTAATGTGAATAAGAAGCCATTTTCAAAAAAATTGGGCAAGGTCAGTGTTAGTAGCAAAATCATCCTTTTTTTAAATACCCACCTCGTAAATACATATAGACTTACGCGAAAGTATGAGATATGGGTAAAATATATACAAAGTATATACGGACCCCCTATACTTAGCGAGTGTTGTGTCCTCATAGCACAAGAAACGTAATGAAGACATAGCTCGGGCTAAGCGTAAGAGAGTGGAAAAAATACAATGGTCCTTCCCCTATACTTAGACTGTGAACAGTCTAAGTATAGAAGAAGAATGCAAAAAAGGTGGTTACGATATGTAAATGAGGAGAGTATGTACAGGGGGGTGTCGGTTCCCCCTATATTTAGGCTCCGGTCAGCCTAAGTATAAGAGAAGGGTGGAAATGGAGTGATCGGGAGAAGGAGTGTGATGAGAGAAATGGTATATACAAATGGCATCGGTCCCCCCTATACTTAGGCCTTGTCCTAAGTAGAGGAAGAAGCTGTACAAGGGGACCGACGTGGTCGGGAGGGAGGGTATGTAGCCGATAATTAAGGCGGTTTTCGGCTGATCTTCTTGTGAGCCTGCGGTGGGAGATCGTAATGATGAGATGGAGATGAAGCATATGATTCCCAACTATTATCAGTTTCATCCCCAGAAAAATCATGATGGATAATGGATGAAGTGTTTGAGTCAGATGAAAGATATCCATCATCAGAATTATCCTCTGAGGAGTAGTATTCGAAAGTGGACATACTCCAAATATTCTGGTCTTTTTGTTTCTTCAATTGTTTTCTCTGAATTCGTTCCTTCTTGGGATCAAGTGGTTTGTTCTCTGATGAATACTCGGAAGCACCGATCTCAACCAGCTCATACGAAATAATTCCAGTGTACTTGAAGAGGGCAGGAGCATCTGCTTTGGGTGAATAATATTTAGGAACGGGAGTTGTCCAACGAGAATTGATTTTTGGATCCTTGCGAAGATATGGCTTTAGAGCTGCCGAACAGACTTCACTCATGTAGATTACCTTTTCCGGACCTGATGAGGGACCATCAGCTGATTCCTCTTCCGAAAGGTAAAAGGTGACTCTCTTTTTTTTCTTTGTGAAGGTGTCGGTTCACTTGAGTATTCAGATGAATAGCCATTAGAATTCTCCTTGGTCGGTGTTTGGCCTGTATGCTTGTTCTTAGTCTCCCGAATGTTGGTGCACTCTCGATTTGGGATGATTTGGTCCAGGTATTCAGAGAATGTTTCTCCAGGGTACGACCATGCATAAGTCTCAGGATCATAGAAGAATGATTTGTCTATTTTTAGATCCGCAGGAATTGAAATACTAGGGAGAGTCTCTAAACCAATAGTCTCATCAACAACCGCTATCTCAGGTGTTGCATCGGGGTAGGGCTCTTCTACCTCTTCATGGTTGCGGCTGTCGGGGACTTCGTGGGTTTCCTTAGAAGATCGTGGTTTCTCAAAGACTTGGTCTGATCTAAGTGCTTCCAATGCTTTAAAATTGATTTCTCGAGTCTCACAATCAATAATTGCCATAGCCAATGCTAAGAACGGCTTTCCGAGAATGATTGGAGACTGGGTGAATTCTCCTTGATGCTCATTATCAATGATCGTGAATTCTACTTTGAGCGGAGCACCTTGGAATTTCATGATGACAGAAATAATTCCTCTCGGATGCTTTATAGATCGGTCCGCCAATTGAATAATCTCTCGTATCTTCCGAATTGGTCCGAGTTTGAGTTCGTGAAATACAGAGATCGGGAGGATATTGATTGGTGCATTGTCATCAATCCGAGCATGGGTGAAAATTATGTCTTTGATTTCACAGTCAAATCTAGGCAACCGCTTCACTATGCGGCTCTTTTTCTCCTCAACACCAAGGAGGAGGCCATTAACAAGATATGTCTTTCAGTCTTTGTTCGTATCCTACCCGACTTTTTGATCATTAATTTGTCCATTAAAAATTTCTTGAGGTCGGGAAGTTCAATGGCCTGTATAAAGGGAAGTTCAAACATCAAGCGTTTTTCCATTGCTTCCCGTACAGTCGGATCCAAATTCCTCAGATAGTCTTCAGTCTCAGTTTTTATGAAATTTTCTGGATTTTTATTTTTTTTAGTGGTTTTCAAATATTTCCATTTTTTGGCATTTTCTGTGTGGTGTGGGGGTGTATTGTGTTCCTCAGATGAGTAGGGGTTTTGGTGTCCAGAATGAGAGTCAGTGGCATAGTAATTTCTAGGGGAATAACATGCAGAAGTGATATTGTCAGAATCTTCCTTAGGTCTCTCTATATCCTTAGAATTTTCAATCTCAGATCCAATCATTTCCTCATTCATTTTAATGTCCGAGCCACCATATAATCGGTCGGTGAATTTTTGCAATCTATCCTCCGTTGATTCAAATCTTTTATTTTCCTTGAAATATCATCCTCAAAAAATTATTCGTGATCATTCTTGGGAGCATTCGATGTGTATTTTTGGGATTCAATAATTTCATCTTCCATTTTCCTATATGTGCTAGGAGAGGGGTCTCTTGGAGTATCCAATAGATGATCTTTATTTTCAGAAAATATCTCCTCAATAATTATGGAAGGTGGCTGCTCATATGATCCGGACATGTGGAGTTGGTCCGAGTAGAATTTATTCCGTTGATTGGTCGGATCTTGATACGGTGGAGTCAGCATACAGGGTTCCTGTGTTTCTATGTAGTCAGTCCAGTCCTCTGTATGATTGTCATGTCTGAAAAGGGGGCTGTCATGGTCAATCCAAGATGATGATTGTTCATTATTGTTCCAGGGCGGGGTTGATGGAAGAGGCGAAGAAGTGTTCAATTTGATCATGTGGTTATCATCTCCTATGAATGAAGGATTGACATTCTCCGAATATGAAGGATGAATTGTATGATCGGCGTAGAGAGGATTGATATATGAAGAAGTGGAGACCTCAGTCGATTGTTGGTCTGTCTGGTCCAAAAATAAAGGATTGTTATTAATGAAGCAGATCGGATTGGTAAAAAGAGATGGTGGTTGAGAGTCTCTTGGAGGAGGTGTTTTGGGTCTAACCGATACGAATTCGTTTTCATAGTATAGTTATGATGGATTCTCGGTCATTTCGGAAAGAGTTGAAAGGAATGAGGGGGTTGGGTCTGTAAGAGTTTTTGTACAAGAGTTCCATGATGAGGTTTAAATCAAGAGAGGAAAGAGATGATCGCACAGGATAGTCAAGAATATTTTTATCAAAGGTGTGGCTTTTGATCTTCTGTATCGGTTCACGCACACCAATGCAAACACAAATCAAACCTCTGGTTCACCGACTCACACAATGAAGCTGTAAGAGTTCGGCTATTATCTTTTCAATTTCAGTTGGTGATAAATAAATCTTGGCAAAAATTTAGCGAGTTGTTAGGTTTCGGAGCTTGGTTCTAACCTTAAGTGTCGTCTCTCGGTCACTCAGAAGAATAAAATCATCCAAGGTCGGGGTTGCTCTCCCGCAAAAATTCTTGATTTTATGGGTTCTTAAGATCGATTATATTTAGCAGTCCCAATTTTAATGAGGCGATCACCGAAAAATTATATGAGCACAAATACACGTCTACCGTCCAGTCCCAATTTCTTTTAAAATTATGTGATAAAACAAGAGGGAGGAATTCGGGAAAAGCCGATGCACGTGAAAACAATGATGTATGTTCAGTTAGAAGACTTACAATGCCTCCTCTCAATCTCCATGTGGGATGCAATACACAATTGAAAAATTATTCTAAATGCGTGCAAGCCGATAAAAACCGTACCTAGGCAGAAAGTTCTATTAGCGGGAAAGAATTGAGTTAAAGTTTTGGCTAAGTTGAACGATATAATGTACGTTTCAATTAACATGCAGTGTGGCTTTTAGATCCTACGGGCACAAGAAAAAATATAAATTCTCTAAGAACCGTATGTGCAGGTCTATCCTAATCGCGACTCAAGTCGGGCCCCACCCTCACAGGAGAGTGAAACAGGCCATGACACACCACAGAAAAGTTCAAGGTCTTTTTACATGCGCGAGAGTCCAAACTGACACCGCTGTAAATGAGCACTTAAAATAAATTTGTAGAAATTTAAAAACCTAGACTCTACACTCTCTCACGACTCGACTCGATCTTAGTTTAATTGTGGCTTTACGGATGTCGATGAAGATGCGTCGGTTTCTTGAAAAACCGCTCCTTGTACGCCGGGTACCTCGCAAGAAAAATAACAGAGATAATGTAAGAGAGTGACTCAAAAATAATAAAAAAATACAAGAAAAGAAATGCAGGAAAACAAATGGGATTTACAATGAACAATTCGGGGGTCAGACTACCCGAATGCGGAAAACCGAACAAGAAATTTCAAAACACAAAACTAAGCAGTTTGTCTCCCCGGCAACGGTGCCATTTGACGGGTCCGATAATCGTGGATTTTAAAGAGTTGTTTTTATCATCGTTCGTGTTTAAAAAATATGGTTTATCGTTCGTTGTAGGTGGCGATCGGAATCGGTCAAGAAATAACAACACATATTATTCAATTTCAATCAAGTGGTTTTGTGTTTATTTTACTTGGGCAAGTTCCAAGGTCGATCACAAGGAGGCAAAGGAACAACCTAGATTCATGTCTATCAAGATTCGTGCACGGTTTTCGAGGCGGTCTTTTTTTTGAATTTTTAATGTAAATAGGGGATGCGAGATGCAATTTCGGCATATTTTAGGGACTAAAATGTAAATTACGATCAAACAATGTCTGAAAAATATGAAACTTGGCCACAATGCAAAATATGATGAAATAAATGCAATGTAATTTTTTGGAATTTTTCGATGTAATATGAATTTTTTTATGAATTTTTAAATGCAAACAGAATGATTTTCAATATTTAATTATAATAAATATTATACTTATTTTCAAGGACCAAAATTATCTAAGATCTATCACTAAGTGATTGATCTCAGAAAAATCCTAAACCTCAAAAATGTGAGATCTAGTACCTATTAAAAATTAAACACTGAAATATGCAAAATGATTTATTTTGGGCAAACCATGCATGCAAATGCAAATCTTTTTGGGCACAATGTCAAGCACAATTAGCTCTACAATGTGTGATTTTTCGGGGATTTTTTTTTCCAGAATTTTAGAGCAATGGTTAATTAAATAAAAAATTAAGAGCATAAAGTGGGTAAAGTTTGCAATTTACACAGAATAATTAATTATTGATTAATCAATGATCATAAAAATATCCACAATATCTCAAAATGTAGAGAATTAAAAGATGAACATCATGCTATTTTCTGAATAACAAAATAATGTCTAGAAGAGGTTCAAAATAAAGGGAGAACACAGGGGTGTAAATGCAATAAATATAAATAAAATTAATAAAAATAAATGTAAGGGGGCTGATTTATAATTACCAATTCTATGGAGGGTGTTTTTGCAATTTCTCCAGAAGGGCACGTGCCCTTGGGTCGGCGGGGCTGCTACGCAAATAGTAAGGAGTCTTTGGGGCCTCTTTGCAAAAGTTCTGCTGCTCACGTGATGCCTCTCATGCGAAGTCTAGCTGGGAGGAATATTGGCTCGGATCGCCACGTGTCGCGCGTCTGTGCCTCGGCGTGATCCGAGGCTAGTGGTTCGGCGATCGGCTTTGGGATGATCTGGACCGTTGATGATGATGCAATCTGACGACTGGAGGTCCAGAGAACATCTACGGCTGGGATGGCTGATGCTTGAAGATCGGATGGCTGGTGTTGGCCTACACACGGCCAGGGGACGTCGGAGGAGTGGCAGTGGATCTCCTGGCCGGGGGTACCTCCTGGGTGACGAAGCTCTTGGGCACGGTGAAGACGAGGGCCGGGCTGAGGCGAGATGGTCGGAGCAGCGATGTTGTTGGCGGAGGTTGTGGTTGAGCCTCGCGGAGGCTCGACGTCGATTGAAGATGGAGGCGTACGGTGAAGTCGATGGCGGTGCTCCTGTGGTCGGGGTAGGCGGCGTTGATGAGCGTGTCGATGGAGCGAGTCGGAGACGATGGCGGAGCAGGTGTAGGTCGGAGGCAGAGCTTTTGCGAAAAGCTCGGAGGTGAATGGTGGCGCGGGGGAGGATGATGGTCGAGATCGAGAGATAGAGAGAGAGAGTACCTGGGAGGAGGCTCGACAGCGAGGGACTGCCAGAGATGGAGCAGCGTTGAGGGAGCGGCTGCGACGAGGTCGTTGGAGGGGGGCCTCGGATCACACCTGCGCAGTGTTGTCACTACCGTGGGTTGACGGCAGATGGCTTGGAATGAGGGCAGTGGAAGCTCTTAAATAGCGGTGGCCGGTGCGGAGATCATGAGGAGGGTGGTTGCGAGGATTTTGGGGAGGCGGCAGCTGAATCGGGGACGGTGCAAGGTTGAAGGCGAAGGAATCGATGGCGTTGGACACGGAGGTGGTTGTGGTGATGCGGAGATCTCGGAGAGGGGCGGCGGTCGGTTTGGGCATGGGGACGCCTGGAGGGTAAGAATGGAGGGGCGAGGCACATGCGTTGTGCGTGCCTGGAGACACGTGCCGTGCACGTGCGTGCCCTTTAATTATTAATTATTTATTATTTTTTTATATAAAAACGATATAATAAAATGGTCAAAAATGGCTGCCACGGTTAAGCACCAGAAAAATTGCCAATTAAATACTTTGGAAAATCAATAATAACTAATAGACGACCTTGGATCGTAAAAGCCAAAATCGATCAAATGCATGAAGTGATATTTTTGGGGTACCCCATGTACATAGAATACCTTGATTTTTGGATTTTATAATTTTTTGTCATTTTTAAATCAGATAAAAATCGGAAAAAAATGGAGACATCAAAGATAAATAAATACACCTAAATATAATTTTTTTTGGATTTTTATTAATTAAGAAAATATGTACATAAAATATCAGGTCAAAAATCGCTAAAATACACAATGTGCAAAAGAGACCCAAAACCCAACATTCACATATGAGCTCCGATTCACTTGAACTTGGTCTTGTTTTGAAGGTAATTGAATGTAAATTAGTTCAAAAGTGAGTAGGATCAAATCAGACACTGGATGGGGAAGATATGTGGCTTTTAGTCCGAAAATCCTGAAACTAGGGTTTGGGTTTTGGGTCCACTTATTTGGGTTAGTGATTTTTTTGTATTTTTCATTTATTTTTGTTAGTGATATGTACATAGTGGAGATTGTTTTGGGTTATTCGGGGCTAGCGTTAAGGAGTTAAAAATCAGGGAAGTTAGGCTATTTACAGGTCAATTTTGACTGAGATTTTTGGCTTCTTATTTTATGCAGAAATTATGGACAAAATGCAATTCTTATGAAAACATGCATGAATGCTAATTATGCAGAATAAATGCAGAAATGCTGATGATTTTGAGGGATTTTGAGCTTAATAAATGAGATTTAGAGTGATGAATCCGAGATTCATCACTCATATCTCATGTTCTCCTTGAAATCGAAGATGGATAGTTGGCCAGAAATTTGTTCGGATTTTGTGAACCTCTCCTTGAATCGTCCAAATATCACATCTTCTAAGGTCGAACCGCCTTCTTCTCCTGAACCTTCCATATTCAAAATAACCCTTGTTTCAATTTGATGTATCGTGATTCATTCTTAGGGAGTGGTTACATCCCAACCGATCCCTTTCTTTCTTCTCTTCTCACCAAATAAGATCATTGCCTTGATGATATTGTTTTAATTTCAATGTATTCGTCAAGATCTCACTCAAGTCCTCATGTTTATGAAGGTTTAGAAGATTCTTTTACGATGCCTCCGAAGAGACGGAACAGAAAGGAGGAAGAGCATGCAGATCCAATGCAAACAGAGTGATGAATCCGAGATTCATCACTCATATCTCATGTTCTCCTTGAAATCGAAGATGGATAGTTGGCCAGAAATTTGTTCGGATTTTGTGAACCTCTCCTTGAATCGTCCAAATATCACATCTTCTAAGGTCGAACCGCCTTCTTCTCCTGGACCTTCCATATTCAAAATAACCCTTGTTTCAATTTGATGTATCGTGATTCATTCTTAGGGAGTGGTTACATCCCAACCGATCCCTTTCTTTCTTCTCTTCTCACCAAATAAGATCATTGCCTTGATGATATTGTTTTAATTTCAATGTATTCGTCAAGATCTCACTCAAGTCCTCATGTTTATGAAGGTTTAGAAGATTCTTTTACGATGCCTCCGAAGAGACGGAACAGAAAGGAGGAAGAGCATGCAGATCCAATGCAAACGGTACTAGTTAGGCTAGTAGCCTCAAAGCGGAATGCAAATATTTTGAGAGTGCAAGTTGGCCAGCTACATTTGGGATTAGATGCACGTATGGATGCGACATAAGATATGTTGTACAACATCTCAGATTGATCATTTGCAAACTATGTGTAGCAGTTGGAGAATGATGTTATCTCCTGCTGAAAACTCATCACTATGTCAGCTATCTCTCAGATCTATCAAAATTTGAAAGAGTGAGCGTCAATGATGGCATGTTGGATGAGCTACTCCTCAGGGACTAACTGCTAGTCAAGATATGCCTATGTGTCATCAAAAGCAGAGGTGTCGGGGCGAACAAGCATAAGAACAAATCCTAAGAAGTAAGGGGATGGAGTAGTGATGAATTGCCATTCATCCACCTTTATTCTTCTATTTTGTATCTAAATCCTTAACAAAACACATATAAATAATGCTAATTTATAAAAATTAACATTCTTTATTCATATGAAAATAATGCATAATTATATCTATTTAAATCCAAAATAAAAGAATAAAGAAAAGAAAAGGAAAATAAATGAAGTATCAACGATTCTAAATGACCCTAAACCTTGAGGCCAAGGAAATATTGACTTGGTCAACAAGAAATAAAGTAGGGGGAGATAAGGGGCAACACATTGTACAGAAACCCTAAGTATACATTATAAAAATACTCATTTTTACTCTATTTAATCTTCATTTTATACACTCCAAATAATATTTTTTTAACATGAAACTTTTACATATTAATATATAGAAAATTATAAAAATGATTGCCAATTAAAATAACGCATAGTGCAATTGGGACACATAGGTGAAAAAGCCACAAATCATCACAGATCAATATCTTCTCCATATGAACTCAAAATTCACCAAACTCGCCTCCATTATATTCCAAATTAAATTATCTATCTACTGAAGTGGTTTCAATAAAATGGAGTTAAGATCTGAAAGTCGACTTTCTGGGGCACCATTGTATTCTTTATCATAACATTCATATATTTTATTCTTTATCTTTTTATAGTTCCTATTGTATATATTATTTAAAATATATAAAAATACAAATAAAAATAAACCATGAAAATACACTTAAAATAAATAATATATTAAAATACATATGTATATTATACACATAATGTGCATACATGTATTTGTTTATATATGTAAATAAAATCAGAAAATAAACCAAATTATGTAAATACATATTTAATCATATTATAAATATATAAAATATGAAAATAGGGTAATAATTATTAAGAATACAAAATAAAAATGAAATACACTAAATAAAGGTATATATATCTATGTATATACTTGTAACAATTAACTTATAATAAATAAGATTGTAAAAATAAATAAAAGTCACAGAAAATAGTTTGAAGAATAAGAAACATTTTTCATATTTTGAATTTTAATTAACAAATGTCCAACATTTAGACTAAGATTAGATCACTTCTCTACTGAGAGGAGTCACTATAATCCAAACCCATTTCATCACTCCCTCGGAATGAAAGTGTCATGGTTATACAATCGTTTATGATCACATCACCCTCATGTATTCGTAATACATGTATATCCTGCATAATGGAAGACCTAAAATAAACCCAACGTTTTAAATCGCTATTAGACTGTATCCTTCATGTTTTTATCATTAAGTTTCTCATTCAGTCATTTGGAAGTGGGTATTGATCATATGCTTTTTAAAAGCATATATAATACCTACAAATTCTTATCATGCTTCCAAAGTAAGACAACCATGCATGGAAGTTGATTGATCCCAATACCTCATGAGCGAGCTCATGTCTTTAGATTCACAAGCGAACATGTATGATCCCTTTGAGAGTTCGTATTACTCATATGACCTTGTATGCACACCAGCTCAACAGTGTATAGATCTTGATTAGGCCATCAACTTATCAGACTGCCAAATATACATACTCGGACATACATCAATACATATGTCTCTGTTCAGAGGATGCATGCCTATATCATGACAGTATACAAAATAGGTCTTGGTTATCTCGATCTTGTTAAGTCAACTCTTTGACCTAACTTATTCGACACCTCTGAATCTCTATTTCTATGTAGAGGACATGCATAAAGAGTTCGGTCAGATATCATCCTATAGAGAAGGATTGCCATCTCTTTCTTAGATTGGATATCATCTCTTAACAATCATTTGAAGATGCTTAATGAGACCTCAATCTAACACCTTAGATATTCATCCAAGCACTAGCCTCTATGATTCAACAATTGAATCAACAACTATAGATCATTAAGATGCCTATGTTACATAACCCTAATTGTACTAAGGGGCCTTATAGTGAATTCATTCATTTAATCTCAGTCAGGGAGTGAATAAATCAATAACTTTACTGATATATCAAATATTACAACAACATTTATTATAGAAATGGTTAGGTCCTCCCATGGACCCCACTTTTGACTATGTGACCTAGGTAGTGGAGCAAATACAGAAGAGTATAGATGGCCTCACTAGACAGAATAAGACCTACATTGGAGCTTCGCCTTCTAGCATGGTCGAGTCACAAGAGGCCACCCATAGGGGAACATCGTCACCAAAAATACAAAAATGAAGAAAATATAAAATTCCAAAAAGATAGTAATGGCAGACACAAATCCATGACATATTGTGAGGATAGGGTAGCTAGGGCACAACCTTTACCCACACATGCACAAACCATAGTTCCCACCACCCTACCTATCAAGGATGACCTCGTATAACCTTCTAGTCACCCTTGTGTACACGTTGATTTCGACTTCTTCCATGACCAGGAAGAAATAAAAAATTTAAAAAAAGCTATATGACCTGAAGTGGTAGCTGTTATTCAAGCTATCATTGAATCCCTTTTCGTCAAGCCATAAACTTTTTGTTTGCACCCAGAAGAAAGAAGAGACGTCACAAGACCGAGTGCCGCATTCATACCATGACCACTGCCAATGCTAACATCCATTGTCTACCTACTAAGAGAAGGGACACTGATACACCCTTCATTAGATGTGCCATTTTTTACCACCATTTTGATCGCACTCTCCTTGACAGCGACACGTCAATTAATATAATACCATCCTCACTTGTTGATACACTCAATCTCATATCTCCCAAGAAAATCAGGATGATTTTGACGGTTAGGGTTTAGGCCTTAACACATCAAGGAAGCATGAAGATCGCATCAAATGCGATCAAAAGAGACTAGTCATACTAGTTGGTTGAGGCAACGAAAATTAAAATTTTTAAAGAGATGAATACACGTGATCGAGAGCACGTCTTAAATCATTTCACCAAGATCACAAACAAGTTATAGGAATATCTCTTGAAGAATGGTTGTGATCCTTGTCGTTAAAGTAAGAGACCTTATGTCTCAAGTCCGATCAGACAGAAGAGATGCTTGCGAGCGCGTGGATGAGATGCGTGCTTTTTGCAATCCAAGTCGATGATCCGAGAGATGAATCTCTTGATTTTATCTCACAAAATCTGACATCTTCTTCACGAGAAAAGGGTATCGAAGAAGATGGAGATCCACAAGCAGTCGATCCAATGACACAACGGTTGGCGATGACGATGATGCTCTCTAGGTCAAGATGTGGACGACCACTCTTGAGAGTGAGATAAGGCATGTAGAGAGAATAGAGGAGAGAGTTTGTTCTTGCAATTATGTTGTAGAATAAAATGCTAGGGTTACCATCCAATTTATATAATTTTGGATGTCCATGGATCACAATCCATGTGCTCACAAAATCAGCGGTTTAGATTATTTTATGCTTTTAATCAATGGCCATGTTTTTTATTGCATAAGTTTGCAACAGTAATTTTATTAATTCAATTTAAAATAAACACATGGAAGAATCTTCAATATATTTTAAACAAACCAATATACATAGAAGGATTAAGAAGGAGGCAAGCCTCCTTCCAATCATGGAGTGGACAACCACCTTGATTTAGGACTCAAGGGTGGTCGTCCGCCCTCCATAATAGGAAGGTGGCTTCCTTCTTCCAATTATGTGAGATCTTGTATCTCACATAATTCTTTATTATTTACAACAACTTTTATTGCAGATTTATTCACAAAAATATTACAAATTATTTTGTGCCAATTTCAGTTATGCCATTGAAAAATGAATCATATTCATACATCCAAAATAAAATGTAAATTGTATTTACAATTAATTGTCTAATGTGAATCCAATTCACATTAGCATTTCATTCATAAATATCAATTACAGTTAGTCATCTAATATATTATAAATCACATTTATAATACATATGATTGATGTGGATAGTGATATCCACATTATTCATATCCTTGATAATTAAATCATATTTAATTATCTTGGATCTCCTTTCTCATGTGTTTAAATAATATGTATCATATTCACATTATCATTCATAATTACAACACTTTTAATTATCAATTTCCCGATGCTCAGATATATTATCAACAATATCATTGTATGAGCCATCGTGCTAGAATTTAAACTGGATCGAGGAGCAATTGATCTCTTTTGCAAGCAAATGCGACCAGACGTCCAAGTCCTCCAAACCTTTATCTCCAAACTTGATTCGATTTTCACTCTACGTAGAACCAAACAAGAGAGAGGGCGCCTATCGGAGAAGAGCTGAGCTGCTTAAAAGGAGGAGATGGGAGGAGAGCTTCAGTTCTATATGTCCAACAACTTTTATGTTAAACACATTAGAACCAATGTTTTTGTTACAATGAACCAAATCTGATGTTGTGATATAAGATTACAATTTCCTTTCTTCCTACTATACATCATCCATATTCCATTTACCCCTCAACAAGTATAAAACAAATAAACGTATGAAGAGAAAAATAGTGTTGTTTTCTCATGGGGAGAGAGGAGTCTTCTTCGGCCTCCACTGTGTCCTGCCGCGCAAGATCTCCGTCCCATCCTCGAGCAGCAGAAGGTGGTTACACTCTACAATGGCATGAGCAGTGCAATCGCCAGCGATGGTGGTGAAGGACTTGAGCTTACTATCCCTGTGGCACTCCCTCCTGTACTCGAGTCTCATGCCACAAAGCTCGTACTTCTCAAGGAGTGAGAGAGGGGCACTCTGGAGCCACAAATGCATATCGACTGTTAGCTGAGGATTTAATTTCAGAAAAGTAGAAACAAACCAACGATCACTGTTTGTGAATACATCAACAATTATAGCGGTCGTTATTACAAATGATACCTCAAGAATCCAACTGATGTACTTCACATTGTTAACGTGTTGATTCGCATCCAAGTCACTCCATTGTGGCTGCATGAAACCAAAACAACAGATTAGGTCTTCGGATCTTGCTTATCTTAATTTTAGAAAAAGATCTACGTTCATAGAAGTGGCACATTATAAGATTCTGATATCGGGATCTTATCCATTTGAAGTGATCTTTGACAGTTCAAACTACGTACAGCCCGTGTAACGCAGGGATCCGTTCCCGTATACACATGCCGTAAAAACTGAGCTAATGATGAAGAAACAGAGAGCGTCCGAATCCTAAACACGGATTTAATAGATGATCACAAACTGAACAAACATACCACGAGACCTTGCCGGAGGAAGTCAGCTGAGTCCACATCAAGCTTAGGGACTCTTTCATTATCGTCCTGAACGATTACAGGCTCGCGCTCCACGAATGTCCATTGAATCTCGTCTCTAACCTCCTCCGGCATTTTCGACAATCTCCTGGTGTTCTTGTTCATCATCACGAGAACACTAAATGCAGATGGCAAAGTAATTAGGAAATCAGATATTACAGGTGTTGAACTAGAGCAATAACATCTAATTAAGCATGTGCATCTCTGAGCGTGCGTATACAAGGAGAGTACGAGCTGATTACCCTGTGGCAAGTGCGATCGTCTGGCCTGTGAAGCTATCGCGCACATGCCAATCACGGCTTAGCCCATTCTTGCCATGCGCATTGACCCATGACTCCACCTCAACAACATCTCCCCTGAAAATTTGTCTGAATTTTGAGCTCACCTCTTAGATAAGAAGCTTAATTGCTTCCGGATTTTTCTCCACGTATGGAAGAAAGGTTCTACAATGGTATGCATGCATGCATCCTGCTAGAATTATACAACAGCAGAAGATGATGTTGATGAAAGCAACTTACCAAGTAGGGTACTTCTCAACAATCACTTGCATTTTGGTGAAGACCCATATGAGATCCCTCTTGTTCATCTCCGGTGTCGCACCGAACCCATCGGCAAGCAACCCTATCGTCCTCACATGGCTCAATGAAGTCTCCTGCAGACACACCGACAGAGTCACGCATCCAATTACAAGTTTGGCAACGTCCTCCCTCGATGCTAACCTGCAAGTGCCTCAGTACCGTCTCTATCGATGCCTTCTGGTCCGCGCCAACCTCGTAGGACCTAATGGGAAAGCTTTGCTTTATGATCAGTCCTTCCATGACGACTCCACTGAGCGCAGAAGGCTCCACATGTCCCGGTACGAGGTCCAGGAGGCCGAGCTGCTCCTTGACCGTCATGGCGGTGAGAAGCTCTTTCCAATCCCCCCCAAGCGTGACGACGGGCTCCGCGTTGGTGCTGGGAGCTTCGACATGGATGCTCTTGAGTTTGTGCGCATTGACCTTGACTTGAAGTGGTGGCGAGGGGTAGGCCAGCTTGGGTTTGAAGCTTGCTGAACCGTCACTCACATCCAGAGTCATGGAGGCCCTTGGAGTGGCATAGCAAGCAATGAAAGAAGCCATTTGGGTGGAGTGGAGAGAGAGAAAGAGAGAGAGAGAGAGAGAGAGAGAGAGAGAGAGAGAGAGAGAGAGAGAGAGAGAGAGAGAGAGAGATGGATCAGGGGTGAATGGATCATGGTCGGATCTCTTCGCTTATTTATAAGGTGCACGGGATTAATGGTATTACGAGAGTACCCCTGTGATACTGTGGGTATGGCCATAGTGGACGAAGTGGGCCACGTCTCTAAGATACGAAAGAAAGAGCCGACGGTTTTGGGATACATGCAACTTGCTGATACGGGTCTACGGTCGAGCGAGAGGGGAGTCGGCCGGGTTGGAACAGAGGATGTGTGCTGTATATGGGTTTTGAGTAATTAAACATGGAAATATAGTCCGGGACGTTTGAATCTCGCGCATCCAAATCAAGGGAGTCGCGCCTTGCGGCGACCTATGGTGACTGGGAAAGAGATTGGAAGTAAATAAACAATGTGGATATAGTTTCCTTGTTTCAAACGTTGATCGCCTCTTAGACTTCGCTAAAACCATGTACGATCAGTACCCGTTCTATTTAGAGCAACACTTGATAGCATCTAGGTTATATATTGGTCAGAGAGAGAAGACTAAAGAAGTGGAGTTAAAATATTCACACGGATATAAAAAAAATCTTACTACTATCTATACACTAAAACAAAATCAGCCTAACATGATAAATGATTTGAAAATTCATTGTGATATCTTCCAATGTTAAATTTGTAAATGGTGGTCGTTAAAAATTACCTTTCGTCCATGTGGTTTGCTACAATTCTAATATACATTGCTAAAAGTTCGTACAACGGCAATTATCCGTTTACTTCATCAAAATTGGTACGAATCGGTGTTAATTTAACTACGATTACATTAAAACCCCTCCCCCCCCCCCCCCGCTCCACCAGTAGCACATATGAGAACTGAAGGCTCACCGACTGCGTAGATACAACATGCTATAGGTGAACAAATGCTGAGATGAGAATACTTGCAGGCTGCAGACCATTGACGCCCAAACCGGTTCAATTTCCATCTTATGAGGATTCTTGGAGGAGTAACACTACGACCAGTGTCTGCCACATGGATGATCAATATTTAATTCACGATGACAAGCCAAAGCCATAATATGAGTACATTGATCTCATCTATCTACTAAAGCATAACATGTACACTCCATTGAGTTCTCACAAAGTCTCTTCGTTAGAAAACCACTTTGTCCGCATTGGAAGAGGAACTGAGTTGCATATTGCCTTGCTTGAAAACGTAGACCAAATTCTTGTTCTTTTTTCCCCAACTAAAGATAAAAGAATAAAACTAGTGAATCTTTGTATGGAAACCATGAGGACACAATGGAAAACAGCTAGAGTCACCCATTCTGCCTCTAGTTAGCACACCTCATACTTTGAAAGTTTGAAAGAGAATGAACTTTCAAGGTAACAAAATGCAATACAACTTTGATTTAAAATAATATCATCTTAATCCAAGTAAATAAATATGTAAATTATTTTTTTTCATATTGCCTTCCTTAAAATCCACTCACATATTTATATACTCGATTATAACAAGAATTCATAGATAGAATCCATGATTTGGATGTAGTACTTGCAATTTAATGCACAATGTATGTGATTGCAATATGCAAGATTCCTCACGATGATAAGGATAGACAATTAAACATGTGGTAGAACAACAACCAAAGGTTCATGTGTTCCTACAATCCTAATTCCTTTTTCGAATATGCTTTGGAAGTGGCATGTCGATATGGATTGTAATTGTCTATATCCTTCTAGATCAGACGGAGATATTTTGGTAGCAAATGCACTCTTATCATTTAATCATGAAGGACATGGTTTACTGCATTATACAGAATATCGGCTTTGTAGGAGATTATGTGCTAGAAATATTTGAGCACCTACCCGAACCAAAGTTTTTGGAATAGATATAAATGTAGATATGATGATGGTCTTCATTCTACAATCTTTACCCAAGTCCCTCATGAACTTCATAATATCATATCATAAAAGGTTGACCACATCTCTGTAACATCCATATATAAGATATCCAAATAATTGGATGAATGTTAACACTATAAAAAGTTGAAATACTGGAAGTATGACTGTCCAGACTATATATGATCCTCAGAGAAGGAATTAGGTAGTACATGGTCACATCCTACATCTACATTTCATCATTGAAGACAACTTACTCATATAATGAGAAGAAAGTTGGTAGTTGTATCGGGTTCTGCGAATACCTGCAATTTGTTGGACATGTTTTAGAAGACTGAAACACTTGATCTAAAGGATGTTAGTCTACCTGCACGTGATTTGATGCAATTATTGCATTGATCTACATTAGATTAATAAACTACTGCATTTCAATAGGAGAACCATTTGTCTTAGAGAATGTCTCCATAATCTAGATGTTGGAAAGAACTTGTTATCTATCTCTAAACATGTTAGCTATAAATATACATTCTAAAAAGATTATATCATACAAAGTTATGACGGATATATAGAGCATTTCAGAAAGGGTTTAACATCTAGAGGACTATTGAATGTGCCAGTAATATTTCTAACATTGGAAATCAAGATCCTTAAGATCAAGAGAAGCGGAAGATCATATTGAAGTATATGGAATTATCCTCAAGCGCATCACGGAAGCGTGATCGTCGTATCGGATACGACGCAGAACGACTAGTCGTACTAGTCGTTCTGTGCAGCAGAATTTAAAATTTTTCATGCGATGGAACCACATGATCCAAGAACAATTCTCAGATCATTTCATCTATAACTACAATAAGTACAAAGGAATATCTCTTGAAGCATGGTTGATTGAGTCTCTAAGAGAAGATTCCTCCCGTCTCAAGCCCGATCATCCGAGAGATTGCTTGCGAGCGCGGGGATGAACCGCGTAGTCCTCGCAATCCAATAAGATGATCCAAGCACGGTTGCTCCCGATCTCATCGTACGAGATCGAACGTCTCTTTCGTGAGTGTAGCACTCCAAGAAGATGGAGAACCGAAGAACATCGAAGCGGCGGCGCGGTGGCGAAAGCGTCGACGAGACTCTCCTCTAGGGTTTGGTGGACGACCACCAAGAAGAGGGAGAGAGGGATGGCGTGTGAGAAGAAAGAAAGAGAGAGAGTTTGCTCCAATATTGCATAGATCTAGAGAGCATGGTATGCCTCTCTATTTATAGGATTTTGGGATCCATGGATCTCAATCCATGGGACATATAAAATCAATGGATGAGATTGATTTATATTTAATCCAATGGCAAAGATTGTTGTTAATAAAAACCAAAAAATTATGATCTAATTTAGATTAAAATATATTTGACAAAATCAAATATAAATCAATCCTAAATTACACCAACAAATAAGGAGAGAATATACATGGAGATTACATCTCCCATGTATATTCAAGGTGGACGGCCATCCATTCTAAATAGGACATGGGTGCCATCCACTTGATTCCTAATGGAGGCAGTCTCATGAGATTGCATATCTCCATGGAAATCTCTCATTATTTATTTCCAACAATTTTGTTGTGATATATTCTTCAAAAATAATTCACAATTAATTTTGAGAATATTGCAACCTTGCCATTGAAAAATTGTGAATCACATTCACAACCCAAAACAACATATAATTTACATTATCAATTAATTACACAATGTGTATCCAATACACATAATAATTAATCAACAAATATAAATTATAATTACCTCTCTCTAATATATTATAAATCACATTTATAATATATTATGAATAATTGAATATCTCTATCCACATTATTCTTATCCATAATAATTAAATCACATTTAATTATATTGGATAATTTCTACACACATCAAGATGATTAAATCACATTTAATCATTGTTTCTTCATTGCTTAGATCAATGAAATTATTCTTGAACCCTTCAAGAATAATGCGATTTCTCTGCAGATACTTGGAGATAAGGACAGGGCGATTGTATTGTTCCACGTATAGTGACTTGGATGTTGAGATCAAATCTCAAATCCAGATCCCGTGGACCTCCCACAGATGCTAGATCAAATCAAGTTCGTAGACCTAATCTTCTCATTGCATCTGAATCTCATTCAGATCAATGTCCAGTTCATGGACTAAGATTAGGTCACTTCTCTAATGAGAGGAGTTACTAAAATCCAAAACGTATTTCATCACTCCCTCGGAATGGAAGCGTCATGGTTATACAATCGTTTATGATCACATCACCCTCAGGTATTCCCAATGCCTGTACATCCTGCATACTGGAAGACCTATGATCATTCTGAAGATAAAGATCACTTTTATACTGTCATCTTCAGGGTTTGATCATTAAGTTTCTCAATCTAGGTCACTGGGAATTGGTATAGATCATATGCTTTCCCAAAGCATACATCTTACCTTCAAATTCATGTCATGCTTTTAAAGCATGACGACCATGCATGTAATTTGATCAGTCCCAATACCTCATGAGTGAGCTCATGTCTCCCAGCTCATAAGTGAACCTGTATGATCCCTTTGAGAGATCGTATTAGTCATATGCCCTTACATGCACACCAGCTCGCCGGTGTATAGACCTTGGTTAGGTCATCAACCTATTGGTCTGCCAAATGTACATACTCAGACATATAGCAACACATATGTCTTTGGTCAGAGAATGCATGCCTATACTGTGACAGCATTCAACATAGGTCTTTGGTTATCTCGATCTCGTTAAGTCAACCCAATCATCACTTAACAATCATTTGGCGATGCTTGATGAGTCCTCTATCTAACTCCTTAGATATTCATCCAAGCATCAACCTCTATGATTCATTCAATGAATCAGCAGCTATATGATCATCAAGTTGGCCATGGTACATAACCCCTATTGTACAGAGGGACCTTATAGTGCATTCATTCATTCAATCTCAGAAAGGGAGTGAAAAATAATCAATAACTTTCATTGATAATTTATTTATTACAATAACATTTATTGTAGGAATGGTTCTCCCGGAGCTCACATTGCTAACACATATTACATTGATCTAGCATGAAGATTGGATGCGTGTTTATTAATAAGATCAACATACTATTAGATTCTATAAAAGTTCATAACTTACGTACTTGTGAAAATTGTATTCAAAGTAAAATGGTTGGGTCACCCTTCTACGAGGAAAGTGTAAGATGTTCAAGTATTCTAGACCTAATACATATTGATGTTTGTGGACCCTCCATACCATAATAGACATTAATGATATATGGTATCTATTGCTCATCATTCATGGTATGTTTATCTTCCTAACATTAGAAACCTTTGAAAAAATTTAAAGAGTTCATTATTTTTGTTAAGAACCAAAGTTAGAAGGAAGACCAGGAGGATTCAATCTGACCGTGGTGATGAGTAACTCCCAAAAGAATTCAAAGAACACCTTAAGGTTATGTTCGTTTGGTAAGATGGAATTCAAAAAGAATGGAATGACTAGATAATGGAGTCAAGTTAAGAATAGAAAGGAATAGCCATTTTCCATTGTAGTGCTTGGTTCAACAAAGGAATGTAATTATAAGAAGGGATGAAATTCTTTCAAGTGTTTGGTATAATCATGAAGGTGTTTGGAGTCAAATGTGCACATGCACATCCAAACATAATGTTCTAACCAATTTGTCAAAACTATATTTTGCATTCACAAAAAAATAGCTTATAAACTTTTCAAAACTTAAAAAAACTTTAATTTTTCCTGCAACAATAATAATTAACTTTTAAATTTACGTATATACTTTAGGCATAACGCGTACGTGGGTATTTTCAATAATGCGGCTATAAAACATTGAGTAAGGATAATAATAATATGAATTAAATAAACTCTTGTGAATATGTATGAAAGTTCTTGAAATTCATTTGACAAATTTAGTTAAAGGTAAGTATGTATGAGAGTTCTTGAGCCAGTTGCACTTGATTTTAGAAGAAATACCCTGGTCATTGAGGAAAGAGTAGCTAGATCATGGAATGAGGATTATCTTGTTAAAGGAGATTGTTCCTTGTTGTCTATGATGAGAAGAGGTACACACACCTTCAGTGTACAAGTAAGACTCATAGTCATAAGGGTTTGCGTATGAGTAGACTTAATCTAACATGGCTATTGAGGAGTCTTGAATAGAGGCTTGTGTAAATTAAGGATGTTAGGTTTTAGGTCCTATTCCTAAAACAGTTCCGAACAAACTAACAATCCAAAGGTCTTAACTGAGCTCCAAACTTTGATTTTGCAAAGACAAGTTTAAAAGTCATAATCATGCTACCTTCTTAATTTTCTCTTTTGCATCACTTATTCTCCTAATAAGTATTTGCTAGGGACTAGAAAAGGTAAGTATAGGGGGTGATGAATACCCATTCATTCACCTCTAGATAAATACATGTAAATAGATATAACTTGTACAAATTAGCACTATACCTATTGCATATTAATAATGATAAATCCATGTATTTAAATCCAAAATAAATAAATAAATAAATAATAGAAAAGAAAAATAAAGGAAGTATTGTAAATATTGACTAACCCTAACCCTTGAGACTAAGTCAATATTGACTTTGTTGACAAAGAATAAAGTCGGGGGAGATAGGGCATAATAATACAGATAAAATGTCACAGGCACCTAGAAACCCTGAGTGCTCAATACACTGCTTATAGCCAAAACTGACACTAATTTATATGAACTCATACACCTCAGATAAAGATATTTTCAATATAAAACATGTACATCTTTATGTATAGAATAATACAAAAGTAATTGCATATAAAAATAATACACATGGAAATTAGAACACAGATAAAATTCAAAAACAGAACTTTACATATCAATATCTTCTCCATGTGAATTCAAAATTTACCAAACTCACCTCCATTGTATTGTAAATTAAATTATCTACATCAAGAATGTGGTTTCATGAAAAATAGAGTTAAGATACAAAAGATGGCTTTCTCGGTTCCCATTGTACTATATACATGTATATGTTATTCATATAATTGATTCTTTACATTTTGACCTTTATTATATTTTTAAATAATTTTTAATACTATTTAAAACATGATAAAATATAAATACAAAATAAAACTAACGTTAAAATAAATATTTTATTAAAATACATATGTATACTATACCTATAAAGTGTGCATACACAATTCTTTATGTACATAAATAAGATTATAAAATTAAAATAAAAACATGTAAATATTTATTTAATTATACTATAAATAAGTAAAATCTTTACATATTTAAAAATAAAAAACAAAAATGAAATACATGAAACATAGGTATATATACCTATAACTATACTTGTAGAAATTAACATGTAACAAACAAGTTGATATAAATAAATAAAAATCACCTAAAATTAGTACATAAAATAGGAAACAACTTGCATGTTTTGAGATTATTTAAAAAAATCATTTACTATTGTATTTTCTATATATTTTTATTTTCAGCATTGTTTTATCCTGACTTGGTCCACGTGGACCAATCAGGAGGCGTTGTTGGTTGACCCCAGTAATGAATCCATGATTCATCTACATTATATGGAAATTTTAGAAAAAGACATCTTAATAGATGACAAATTAAATACTAAAATCGATTTATTAATATTCATTAACTATTGTAAATTTAGGTATAAAATCTGTAATTAAATAACATATACTTTTAACCTTATTTGAGCTTATTATTTTATCTAAAACGATTAATTATTTTGACACAATTCTTTTTCTATTATATTCTTTGATTAATTAATTAACTTGGAATAAAGAAAGAAAATCCATAAAATCACAAAACCCAGATAAAAAGATAAGTTCTAAACCGATATATTTGTACATGTTTTCTCTACGTGTTTTATTTCACCTTTTTATAACCTTTAAAAATCCATAAAATTAGATTAAATAAATATATATTGTATATAAATTAATTCACTAATTAAAAACAAATTAAAATACAAAAAACAAAAATTTAAAAAGATGATATTTTATTATCGATAGAGTACCTTCAAAAATACTTTTTATACAGCAGACCTCTTTTGATTTTGGATCCTTCGTAGAAGTTGTAGATCTTATCAAGATGAAAAACTTTAATATTGACAATTTTCATTTGACCTCATTTTCTATTTCTTTTTTATTTTTATTTGAATTCTATTTTTTCCGATTTTTCTAGGAGTGACACATGGCCGCTCCTGGAGCCGCTACATGTCACCCTCTCTTATTCCTTTATTATTATTATTATTTTATTTACTATATGTTATTTTACTTTTATTTATTCAAACCTTATTTTTATTTTATTTTTTTATTTTTATTATTATTATTTTACTTTTATTTTATTTAACTTTTGATTTTATTTTTTTTTACCTTTTTCCTCTTTCTTTTTCTTTTCTCTCTCTTCTCTCCTCCATTCTTTCTCTTCTTTAGGTCACGTGCCCTACACGTGACCTCTCCCCTGCCTTCTCTCTCCCCCGTAGCACATGCACAACACGTGCCATCTCCTCCCTCTTCAGCATGTGTTGCACACGTGCCTTCACCCCTGTCATTCATGTCGTCCCCTCTCCCTCTGCAACCATCGCCCATTGCCTCCCCTTCTCTCCCAACCGTTGCAGCCTCCTCTCACGACCATTACACCCTCCAGTTGTTACCCTTGCCTCCCCTCCTCCTATAAATCCCTCGCATCCCCCACCATCATTCATCATCGACCATTCTTCAAACTCATCGAGAGAGAGCCCGGGGTGCAGTTGGTGACAGCGCTGCACCATCGTGGTGAAGACCCTCCTTGATGGCACGATCTAGAGGTTCCAGCATCCTTTGTTACTGCTCTTCTCTTGAGGACGGCCGAGACTTTTGTCATCTCTACCACGACGATCAAGGTGATTACTGGAGATAGAGCCTCTAGCTCCCTCCATCTTCCAAGCGATCTTCCTTCCCTTTTCTTTGTTCCTCCTCTTCTTTTACTTCTCCACATCTCACCACTTCAAAGCCATCATCGTTCCGCTCCGATTGAGACGCCTTCCTCTGCTCGCCTCAGTTGCGCACCACCTCCACATTCAGCGCTTCAAGTGCACCTCCGCTCTGCATCGTGAAAGCAGATTCACCCCTCTACACTCGGCCACACCGTCACAATCGAGCACCTCAATGATATGGCTTCTCGCATCACCACCACTCCACCTCGAGGCACATGCCCATTCCATCCACTGAACACCTCGCTCACCGAGACATCGCCTTCACGCTTCGCCACCTCTGCCGACGTTTGCCTCAGCCAAAGACACACAGCCATCGTTGGATTGGATGAATAGTTGTTGATCCACTGACAATGAGAGAGCCACATTGACGTCCTGAGCCTCGGCCAATGTCGTGAGGCTCAGGTCATCTGAAGCTCGCATCGCCTGCCACGTGGTGCCTCAGGCGATGTACCTCAGTAGCGGACTTGAGGCTGCAACCGAACCTCCTCTACACGTGCCCTGCATGTAGGGAGCATGTGCAAATTGCAGCCAGGCCCTCACTAGTCCACCATATTGTGCAAACACCCCCTGTCTCCAGTCGCACGCAAGGAGCACATACCCGATTGGGTAAATTTCTGAAAGGCCCAGGAGGCTTTTAATAATTGCAGATAAGTCCCTTCATGGGCCTTTTTGAGAAGGAAAGTTTATTTTTATTGCAATTAGTCCTTAGAAATTCATTTTATCATATCTTTCTCATTTGAACTCCTTTTTTGTGCACAATATGGCATTTTGAGTCTTATCACGTGCTATATCATTCTACATATTTTATGAACAGATCACAAGCTCTTGAATGGTGCTTATTATTTGATGTGTCTAATGATCTATGCATGATGAATTTTGACATACTTGTGCTGCATTTTATATGGATAAAAGTTCGGCTTAATTTACAGGGACTTGATTGTAAGAATTAATTTGATTAATCCTCTCATGATTATTGTTGATTATTGTTTAGGTTTGATTTATTGCAGAGGCTTGTTCTATGATATATTATAAAATTTAATTCCTTGATATTAGCTATCATTCTTTGAGGATTAAATTACAAAAAAATAGGAGTCAAATTATCATTGATCTCTTTATTTGCAGGATAGATTTGATGTGCTTCGGGATTGAGTCAATGTTATTTTCTAAGATTTAACCTTAATTATTCTGATTATTGATATTCTTGCCTGCAGGTTGGAGTTAAATCAAAAATATTTCTTGAACATCCTGTTTTTTATGTCGAAATTCCAAAACCGACGTTTACATGGACCTGTAACGACATTTATAAACACAGACATAGGACAAAATTGCTGTAGTGTACCACCGTGGCAACATTCAAATTTCAACTTATTTTGACACTTCTACTTATCCACCAAGACAGTCAAAATTTAACAGTCTCACATTTGCTGAAATTGACCTCTTCCAATGGATATGTTAGGAATGTCCATTTTAACTAAAATTTAAAATACATATTCCACTTAATATTCTAAGTAAATACCCTCGGGATCTATTTCAAAAAAATCAAAAAATATGAGAGGAAAAGTGGTGGGTGTAGGAAAGTTATCTCCACACAGGTATAAGATCCCCAATCCCTATATGTATGTATGTATGTATGTATGTATGTATGTATAAGGGAGTTATCCTATGAGAGCAAAAAATGTGAGAGCATGAGAGCATGCATTCTGGACCACATGATCATGTTTTCTCTCTCCTGGTCTTCTCTCTCCTTGTTGAATCATGTGTTCCAGAATGCATGCTCTCATGCTCTCACAGGTTTTGGCTCTCATAGGATCACTCCTATATATATATATATATATAGAGAGAGAGAGAGAGAGAGACAGAGGATATGGAGTATGCATCCAGGTGCATGTAAATTTACATGCACCCGAGCCTATAACTTCTACTTTTTCTTACTTTTGCGAAAAATACAGCCATATATATTCATCTATAAATCCTTCCTATATGTCATTCCAATTTTGTCAGAAACAAAGACTCTTATGCCCTCCATCTAGAACAGGTTGATTACAATAATTCTAAGATCGTTAAAATTGCATGTTCTGGATGGAGGGCATATGAATCTTTGTCTCTAATGAAATTGGAATGACATATAGGAGGGATATATAGATGAATAAACATGATGGTATTTTCGAAAAAGTAAAAAAAGTAGAAGTTATAGGCCAAGGTACATGTAAAATTAACATGCACCTGGGTGCATATTCCCTATTCTCATATGTGTGTGTGTGTAGAGGAGTGATACTATGAGAGCAAAAAAATGTGAGAGAATGAGAGCATTGCATTCTAGACCACAAGATCCTGACTTCTCTCTCCTGGTTGAATCATGTTGTCCAGAATGCATGCTCTCATGCTCTCAACAAATTTTGGCTCTCATAGGATCACTCCTTTATGTATGTATGTATGTATGTATGTATGTATGTATGTATGTATGTATATATGTATGTATGTATGTATATGAGTTTAATGGGGCTGACCCCGCACCGTTTTCGGCATTTTTTATTTTTATTTTTGAAAAATATCGCCATGTATATTCATCCTTATATCCCTCCTATATGCCATTCGAATTTCGTCAGAAACAGAGAATACTACGACCTCCATCGAGATGATGTCAATTTAAAAAATCCCGTTACCGTTAAAAAATGACTGTCTGGATGGAGGCCGTAGGAGTCTCTATTCCTGACGAAATTCGAATTGTTTATAGGAGGGATATAGGGATGAATATACATGGCGATTATTTTCAAAAAAAATAAAAAAATGCTGAAAATGGTGCGGGGGCAGCCATGTCGGCTGCCTCAAGGGGGCAGCCCCATTAAACTATATATATATATATATATATATGATGGGAAGTATGCACCCTGGTGCATGTAAGTTTACATGCACCGGGACCTATATCTCCTACATTTTTTTACTTTTTGGGAAAATATCACTGTGTATATTCATCTATATATCTCTCCAAAATACTATTCGAATTTCATCAGAAACAGAGACCCCTATGCCCTCCATCTAGAATAGGTCGATTGCAACAATTCTAAGACCGTTAAAATTACCTGTTCTAGATGGAAGGCATAGGAGTCTCTGTTTCTGACGAAATTCAAATGGTATATTATAGGTATATATAGATGAATATACACGATGATATTTTCCAAAAAAGTAAAAAATGTAGGAGATATAGGCCCCGGTGCATGTAAAATTACATGCAGTAGGGTGCATACTCCTCATCCTCATATATATATATATATATATATATATATATATATATATTAATGGGGCTGCCCTGCCCCCTATTTCGATGTTTTTTTTTGAAAATATCACCATTTATATTCATCCCTATATCAGTCCTATATATCATTCGAATTTCGTCAGAAACAGAGACTCCTATGCCCTCTATATAGAACAAGTACATGTTCTAGATGGAGGGAATAAGAGTATCTGTTTCTGACGAAATTCGAATGACATATCGGTAGATATAGGGATGAATATACATGACGATATTTCTCAAAAATAAAAAAACTCAAAAATGGGGGGCGGGGCAGCCATGTTGGCTGCCTGATTGACCCTGGATCTACCCTTTTAATAGTGTCAAATTAATGATTTTATTGCAGTCAGATAAATGCGGATCGATCAAAAAATAACCGCACGGATCGATGAATCGTCGATTGAAATTAAATACGGTTTTATGTTTGTTTAACCTGGGCAAGCCCCAAGGTCTCAAGGAGGCAAAGGAACAACTCGAGATCAGATTAGATGAATTAGATCTTCGTTTTCCAAGTGGGATTTTTTTGTGATTTTTTTATGCAATAAAAAATGCAGATGCACCGATGCGGATGAACTAGGTTATTAAGAAAATCAACAATTTAGACAAAATTAATTTGAATGTGAAATTAGACCAAATTGACCAAGTTATATCTTTCCTGTAAACCTAATCCAATGATGAATGCAAATATATTTTTTTGGAATTTTTGGATTTAAGATGCACAAATGAAAAATGCAAACTTTTTTGGGGTTTTTAAGCAATTTTTCGTGCAAATGATATGCAAAAATTATAAAAATTTTAATGGAACTTAAATATGATAAAATGAAGTTACGCTATTTTTTATAATTTTTTGACACTTTGTGATTTTTATGAATTTTTTACTGAAAACAGAGCGACTGTGAGTATTTAGTTCGTAATTAATCCATGAAATCAAATTATCCAGAGAGCTATTTATTTCAAATAGATATTTTAATCAGGAATCCAGGAGAATTGAAATTTCTTAAAAATAATCTTTGTGTATTGAATTAAAAATCAATTACAGAATTCACTTTATAATTTATTTTATGCACAAGAAAACTCCAATTGAACGAAATTTAGATTGTAATTAGAGCACACTTAAAGACATCATTCACAATTTTTTCGTAATTTTTTGGAGCAACAAATGAATACGTGCTAATTTCAAAGCTTAAATGGGTAAAATATCACTGATTTTCAATCTCTGATTTTTAATAAATAATCTGATGCTCACAAAAATGTAAATAAATATCCATGAGATAAAGAATTAGTTTCTCATAAAAGTGCTATTTTTGATTGAATAAAAGGATACTATTTCGAGGTCCAAATTAATAGTCAAATGCAGGGGTATCTTTGCAATAAAGAAATCAAAGATGTCAAACTGAAATGTGCCTAAAGGTAATTTTGCAAATAAGTAAACTTAACAGCAATTTTTACATGAAATAAAGATAATAAGATGACCTTTGTTCTGTAGGACACGCACGAAAGCTTGGAGGCTAAGGCGGCACGGGGAAAGTGGTCAGCGGCGTGCACAGGATGGCGACGTACGACGGTGGGAGCGGGCATGCGAGGCGGAGTTGCACGAGGGAGGCGGGCAGCGTCGCTCGAAGAGGCGCAGGCAGGCGCAGGAGCAGCCTGGCAGGGGGGACTGCTCCAGGAAGGAGGATGGTGCTGGCGCGTGGAGGCGGTTCTCGGGGCAGCGTAGGCGGTGGTTGCGCGGCTCCATGGCAACGCGGCCGCTGGAGGTGTGGTGCAGCGGCCCGAGCGGCGCGGGCGTCGTGCAAGGCACGGCGGCAGCAGATGGGGGCACAAGGAGGTGCGCGGGGCAGCATGCGACGGATGGCCGTAGCGCCGCGGCTACAGGCGGCGGCAACAACTACTTGTTGCTGGGTAGAAGGCCGGTCACGGCCGCGAGGCTACGCTCAACCATGCACGGTGGAGGCGCGGTCGGTGACGGTGGCTGGTGCGGCACTGCGGGCAGCATCGGTGGCTGGTGTGGAGGCAGTTCTTGTTTTGTTTTTTTTTATTTTTGTATTTTTTTACTGGAAAAGAAATGTAAAAAATGAAATGTGGCAATGCTGATTTATGATGGTAGTAGTGCTTGATGAATGTGGGGACTGTGATGATGGTGATTGGAATGGTGATAATGAGAGTAGAGTTTGTGAAGATGTGATGATAGACAAGATAAACAAACAACGTTAGATAAAAAAATGACAAAGAAAAAGAGAGGGAATACTTACCTGTGGTTTCACCAGGTAGAGTTGCGATGTGCGGCTCTTGTCATGGTAGCCTCAAGAAGGGTGGCGGAATCCTTCGAAGCTGGAGCAGCTTCCTGCTAGGGATGCTACGACGAAGTGGTTGAGACCACCTCGGATCTCGTCGTGGTCAGAGGTCGTCGCTCGATGGTGGTTCTCGGTAGCTGTCACCTACAGATATCCGGAGCTCTCTCTCTCTCTTTTCTGTCGAAATGGCGGATGAAGAAAAATAGAGGATGAGAGGTGAATATAAAGAGGAGGAGGGAGTTAGAAAAAAGGTGGAGAAGATGGAGGGATGGTGGAGGAAATGGTTACTTGGAGCGGGGAATAAGAAAAAAAGAAGTAAAAGGGAGAAAAAAATAATAAAAATATAATATAATATAAGTAAAATAAGTAGGCTACTAAAAATAGTAATAATTAATATAGTAATAATAAAATAATAATAATAAAATCCGAAAATAATAAAAAAAATAAATCTGAAAATAATAAAAAAATGGGGTGACAAGTGGCAGCTCCTGGAGCTGCCACATGCCGCTCCTAGAAAATTCAAAAATTAAATATAAAGAAAAATAAAAAGAAATAACAAAAGGGATTAAATAAAAAAAGTGGTCAACACAAAAGTTTCTCATATCGACGAGAGCTACAACTTTTGTGAAGGGTCGAAAATCAAATGAAATCATCTGTACAAAATGTATTTTTGGGTGGTACCTTATTGGTATTTTGTCTTTTGTAATTTTTTGTCATTTTTAAATAAGAGAAAAATTAATATAAAAAATGTGAAAAGAATATTTACAATTTAATCTATTTTTTTGGATTTTTAATAATTAAGAAAATAACAGGATAAAATGCAAAGGCATTTTGGTCAATATGTACAATATACAAAAGGGGCCCAAAACCCAAGTTTTGCATACGAGCTCCGATTTTATTGAAACTAGTCCTGTTTTGAAGGTCTCTGAATGTATATTACTTTAAAAGTGAGTAGACCTAAATCGAACACTGTATGAGAGAGATATGTGTATTAAGGTTCTTAGTTTCAAACTTGGATTGGGGTTTTATTGGTCAATTTTACAAGTTAGTATTTTTTTGATATTTTTCTTTAATTAATGTTAGTAATATATACACTATAGAGTTGATTTTATTAGATTTGGAGTTAGTATAAAAATATATACAAATAGGTGAAATATGGTGAATATACAAGTGAATATTTACAAGTGAGTTGGGCTTCTTATTTAATGCAAATATGAATCCGAAAATGCAGATATTACTTATCATGCATGGATGCTAATTATGCAATATAAGTAGAAATATGCATCTAATTACTAGGGAATAAAGCTCTATTTTCAACTTTTAGAGCACTGCCCCAAGGGGGCAACCGCACTAATATATACCTTATTTGGGCAAATTTTTTTATTTTTTTTGAAAAATAACACCATGTAGATTCATCCCTATATCCCTCCTATATACCATTCGAATTTCGTCAGAAACAGAGACTCCTACGGACTCCATCCGGACAGTAATTTCTTAACGGTAACAGGATTTTTTTAAATCGATACCATCGAGATGGAGGCCGTAGGAGTCTCTGTTTCTGACGAAATTCGAATGGCATATAGGAGGGATATATGGATGAATATACATGGTTTTATTTTTCAAAAAAAAATAAAAATAACGCCGAAAAATGGGGGCGGGGGCAGCCCCATTTTTTCCATATATATATACAGGGAAAAATGTGTATGCCACCTAGGGGGAGCTAACTTAGCTCCCCCCGCCCCTTTTTGACATATTTTTTTTTGAAATCTAAAACCGTGTAAATTCATTATTAAATCCCTATATTATGTCATTCAAATTTCATGCGAAACAGAGCTCCTACGACCTCCATCCAAACGGGGTCGATTTAAAAAATCCTGTTACCATTAAAAAATGACTGTCTGGATGGAGGCCGTAGGAGTCTCTGTTTCGTATGAAATTTTAATAGCATAATATAGGGATATAGTGATGAATATTCATGGAAGAAATTTTCAAAAAAAATAATAAAAATATTGAAAATGGGACGGGGGAGCCAAGTTAGCTCCCCCTAGGGGCAGCCCCATTTATCCCATATATATATATATATATATATATATATATATATGGATTTAATGGGGCTACCCCCTGGGGGCAGCCAACATGGATGCCCCGCCCCCTTTTTCGTCGTTTTTTTATTTTTTTTAAAAAATATCACCATATATATATTCATCCCTATATACATCATATACGCCATTCGAATTTCGTCAGAAACAGAGACTCCTACGGCTTCCATCGAGATAGTGACGATCTAACAAATCTTGTTACCGCTAAAAAATGTCTGTCTGGATGGAGGACATAGGAGTCTCTGTTTCTGACGAAATTCGAATGGCATATAGGAGGGATATAGGGATGAATATACATGGTGATATTTTTCAAAAAATAAAAAATAAAAAAATGTTGAAATCAATGCGAGGGCAGCCCCATTAACCTCTCTCTCTCTCTTTCTCTCTCTCTCTCTCTATATATATACATATATATATAGAGAGAGAGAGAGGGCCGATCCTATAAGACGATATTTTGGTGAGATAGTGAGATGGGAGATTCTGGACCACTAGTTTCAAACAGGAGAGAGACAGCCAGAAGAGTGAAGATAGAAACTAGTGGTCCAGAATCTCCCATCTCACCATCTCACAAAATCCCATCTCATAGGATCACTCCTCTCTCTCTCTCTCTCTCTCTCTCTCTATATATATATATATATATATATATGAGGTTGGGGAGTTTGCACCATATAGTGCATGTAACTTTACATGTGTTGGTGCCATAAAGGGCCAACGTTTGATTTTTTAAATGAAACCATGTGGGATTTAGATCACTATATATCATCATGATGTCATTTAAAAATCATCTTAATTCAAGAATTCTAACACATCCATCAAGACTATAACATTTTAACGGTCTCAAAATTGTTGAAACTTTACCCTTCCATATAGATAAGTTAGGAATGTCTGTTTTATACGAAATTTGAAGCACATATTCTACTAATAGGTCTAAGGAAATTCCCTCAGGTTTCATTTTAAAAAAATGAGTATTTATGGAACCGGTGCATGTAAAGTTACATGCACCATGGTGCAAGCTCCCAACACACATACACACATACGACGAATGTATATAATATATATAATACAGGTGATATATAAAATAAAATATATAACAAAACATACAAAAATCAAGGAATACATAATTAACGTCTTTTTTATTATTTTAAAGGTATTAAAAATATATTAGGGTATTTAATTAATAATATTATTATATATGTTTAATTATGTATAGGTATATAATATAATATAGCATATTATAACTATAAATATATCTATAAATAGTCGAAGTTACTAAATAAAAATTTTCTATGTTTTTATGTTTTTCTTCTTTTTTGTAATTTTCTAGGTATTTTTAATTATTTTTAGGTATTTTAAAGTCAAAATATATACAATTAAGGACTTTTAAAATAGATCAGATTGTTTTGAGAATTAAAAATAATAAATAAAGTCAAAAATTGTCAAAATAAATTTAAGATATAGATATAAATATATAAAAGGAAGGAATGAAAACTAGTATTTTTTGAATTTTTAGGAATATTTTATAATTTCAGAGTTAGAAAGGATTTGCTCATTTTTAGAGTTTCTTTTTGTGATTTTTGGTTTGAGGTTAGAAAATGGGCTATAAACGAAAGATCATTTTTGGAAATTTTAAAAGGATTTATACCTTTTTATATTTTTTAAGTCGAACATGAAATAAAATAGCTCTTTTGGATTTTTAATAAATAAAAATACATGTAAAATGGAAATTAAAAATAATAGCGTTGATCAACTACCAATCAGCACAACACCTATTTTTTAGAATTTTTAGAACGTAGGAGCTATTTTAAATGAAACTAAATGCAAAAATAAAATTAATTAATGTTGATAGGGGTATATTTGTAACTAAAATATAAGGCACGATCTAGCATGCAAATTTCCCAAAAAGTTAGACTGAAATTCGAATTTTTAATATTAAAGTGCAATTACAATAATTACCAAGTTATATATGCAAAATGCTCAGCTTACATGGGGATCATGCAAGCCAAGCTGGCAAGGACCTAAAAGTGATATCGCAAAAGTTCGAAGGTCCTTTCCCAACTTTTACAGAAAATATAAAGGATCTTTAATGAATTACATGACTAGATTGAAAATAGAATAAAATAAGGAGCACTGATGCAATTACCGCCAAAGAAGGCACACGATCGGACAACATGGTGCGCTCCACGTGGCATCACTTAAGCACTGACGGACACAATCAGAAGATAACGCTTCGTAGATGGGTGATTGTGGCTCGATCAAGTTCTTGATCAACAGTCAATGACGCCCATGATCTGACAGCAGCTGTGCGTTCCAGAGTGAGGCATGAATCCTACGGTGATGGGGACACAAGGAAAAACATGGATGAACTGGCCTCTGGAGCTCCTTCGCTCCGTCATATCTTCATCTCTAAGAACTGGATCAAGCTGATGAGATGGGGGAACTGCTCCAGAAGGTTGTCCGCAATCATTGATGTAGTCCAAATTGTCTGGGCCCCACCGTAGGTAGCTTGGAGATCTCGTGAAATCTGGGGTACCTAGAGCCTAAGTGCTAGGTAGAATTGGCCCTTATAGTGCTCCGTTAATCTCAAGACCTGCACAAAGAAAACCACAGGTCGAGGGTAAATTTCCAAGATCTGATTGGGCATGGAATCGAAGCGGGATGGAGCGGGCGGAGAGGTCCATCATGGTTGGTTGGAAAGACCTTGATTTCCAGATCTAATGAAGGTCTGGTTGGTCGGGATTGATTGGTTGATGGAGGAATTGAAGGTTGAGATGTTGGGTTGTCTTGTGTGGGTCGAAACGAAGAGGAATAGTGGTCCACGATGGTGAACTATGATGAGGTTGAAACAACATTAAATCAGTTTAAAAACACAAAATAAAAATGCTAAAAGGAAATGCAAGAAGTAAAGTTACCTCGAATAGAAGAATAATACCTCAACTTGGCTGGAAGCTAAGGAGATGGAACCACCAGGAACGGAGCTCTGACGATGGCTAGGAACCGCCTCCTACCGTGATCATCCTCGCTGTAAAGCAAGGCTCACCACTCCTATCATCAATGGATTCTGTAAAACCCTAAGTTACTTTTTACAAGTACAAATAAAAATGTATTTACCTATATAATAATGTATTTTATTTTATTTTGGATTTTGGATTTTATTATTTTATATACAAAATTTATATATTTATAACTTATTTAAATATATATTATTTTGCATAAGTAATATGGACTCTTATATAAATATGTGTATATATTATATAGGTGTATGTTTGTATATTTCATCTATGTATTTTAGTATACATATTTATTTTAATTTATTTTTAGTTATTTTATTCTATTTTTATTTACATATCTAAAATTATAAAAATACACAAGTATGAAAAATAAAAAGAACAATTAAATTGATTATTTTATTCATGTATTATGTACAATAGGGGTCCAAAATCTATTTTTTGCATCTTAAGTCAAAATTGAATGAAACCACCATAATTAAATAGCTAATTAAAAGTTATATACAATTAAGGGTGATTTTGGTGATTTTGTATTCATATGGAGAAGATACAAGTCTGTGATGTTTGGGTTTTGACTTTTTATTCGGAGTGTATAAAGCACAATATCCATTGAGTTTACATGAAATCAATTTTTTATTTTCTATGTATTTTTATAGATAATTTTCATGTATAAGTTTTTAAATTTGAAGTGTAAATAATAAAGAATAAAATAGGTCTCATATTAGAATTATTGATGAATTTGGAATTAGGGTTTATTGTATTTATGGTCCTTATCTCTCCCTACTTTATTTTCGGTCGACCAAGTCATTTCTTGACTTCGTCTCGGGTGTTTTAAGGTCACTCAATACCTTTGGTATTTCATTTTTCTTTTCTTCCTTTATTCTTTTATTTTGGCAATAATTACAATATTTTAGACAATAATTAAAGTATAAATAATGAATGGTATTTTGTACGAAGTAATGCATATACATGCATTTAGCTAGGGATTTAAGGTCAAAATAGAATAATAAGGTGATGGAATGGAGATTCATCAGGAGTAGGACTAAATATTATTCCTCTCTCTTTAGGCATCGTTGGTATGTTGTAATCAAGCATGTAATGGGATAATAAATATGAAATCTAGATAATTCCTTTATTTCGAATGACTTTAACTAGAATTATTATTCCATTGTAAAAAAAAGGTCCCATAATTGTAGGAATGGTGTTTCTCTCCTACTTACCTCGGATTGAAAATTTGTGTAAGGAAGGAATCCTACATAAATACCTCGTGTGCGCGCCTTCCATCCACAACAAACAATTCTCCCCTACGCAAACTCCATCCACGCAACTCTCTCTCTCTCTCTCTGGCGGGCCTCCCATCTACAATAATCAGAACACTCGTGGAGACCAATTCCTGTAGGTATTTTTCTTTTTATTATTTGTACATTTTTTAATATGTTTGCAGATACATTATGCTTCTTATATCATCATCTTGGTTTGCTTATGTCCTCTGTTGATTGAATGGTTTGTATTTCCTTATAAAAACTCAAAAATCGAAGAAAAATGTGTTAGTTGCAACATGCACTATTAACAAATGTTTATAAAAGTATTAAAGATCATACTTTCTATTTGTCCTATTCTCTAATTGCATTTATATATTCGAGTTAAGATGAAGGATGGGACAGAATACTTTGATGTTAAATATTAATGTAACTTTTCAATATATTCTGTTGAGCAACTTGCTATCTTCTTATATTATAGCTCACCGTGTAAAAAATAAAGCTCATGTTCATTTTATTAGATCTCGTGAAACAATCAACAAACACTTTCGCCATGTTTTAGCTGTTGTTTTGCAACTATATAAGCATTTATACAAAAATGTGCATCCAATTTTCGAAGATTCAATCGACGAGAGATGATAATGGTTTAAGGTACTTATTAGTCCTTACCATTATCTTTAGTCGATCTCTTGACCAAAACATAATAATATACTAGGATTGGAATGACATACTTGATGATGCATACATCGAAGTTGTCATTCCAGAAGTTGAGAAACTAAAGCACATAACAAGAAATCAAACAATTGTTATCAATGTTCTTGGTACATGTTCACAATATATGCAAGTTATCTATGTGCTACTGGGTTGGGAAGGAACTAAAACAGATAGTTGTGTATCACGAGAAACATTTGCTCGAGCAAACAAGTTAATAGTTCCATGTGGTTAGTAGAAATTTTCATCTAAAATTAGAATATTACATCAACATAATATGATATTTATGAATTCTTTATGTAGGGCAATATTATTTTTTTGATCGTGGGTATATGAATGAAAAAGGCTTTCTTGCTAACAATCTGGATCATTTGGATTAATGGAGAAATAATTTCAAACCAACTAAGTCAAAATAATTTTTCAACTTGAAGCATGCAAAAGCAATGAATGTGATCAAGAGATGGTTTGGCCTATCAAAGAAGCATTCGACAATCTTATGGACTCCTTCATTTTATACAATAGAAGTTCAAAATAAAACATATTTAGCTTGTTGCTTGTTTCATAACCATGTGAGACATGAGATGCCAAGAGATCCAATAGAATTTGAGTTAATGGAAGAAGATCAAGAGATGAAGAAGAGGAGGAAGATGAGCTTGATTTAATAACAATTGTAGAAATATGTGATGAATGTAAAAATTGGAGATATAATTTAGCATTGACAATCATTAATGCGTAGACATAATTGTTGATTATTTAAGAAATAATAATCCACACACATATCTTTATGTGTTTTATGGAATCATTGTTTTGTAATTGATCAATTTTATTATTATTGTTATTTGTATTTACTCACACTACTCAATAATTAAATATGATGTTTAAGAAACAAATGTTGGTCCTAGAAAAAAGAGAAAATGGACGGACGAGGAAGATCAAAAGTTGCTTAAAGCTTTGCTTTATTTGATGAATCTGGGAGCTTATAAAATAGATAATGGATTTAGAGATGGATACTTAAAAATACTGTAAAGGTCTATTGAACAAAAGTTGCCATGTCATGGAATAAAAGGGAAGTCACACATTGAATCACGAATGAAGACATTCAAAACCCATTTCAACATTATATGGGACATGTTAAATAAGAGTAAAGTGGTTTTGGATATGGTTTTAACCTGACATGATGTTGTTGCTAAAAATGAGATTTAGGAAAACTATCTGCATGTAACATACTTAGTGATATCTTTTAGAGCCATAAGGATGCATCACAATTAAAAAACAATTTCCATATTATAATGAATTTTGTACTATTTTTTGGAAGGAATGTGCCATAGGAAAATTCTCAAGGTGATGAAGATATAGTTCATGAAGTGGAAGGAAAATTATAGATAACAAATGACAATGATGACGAAGAAAATGATGTTGCACATGAAAGACCTATTTTCTCAAGTAAAAAACAAGAACTTCCTAATAACATGGGCCACATTCTAAATAGAAAGAAGTCTTTGGCATATAATTTATGGAAATCGATAATAGATGTTGTGGAAATGATTTTAAAAAAATAGCGAGTCTAGAAATCAATTTGCAAAAGCACTTAGTATTAGTGCAATGGAGAACAAGCTGAAGCCGAATGAAGAACTCTTAAATTTGACTACCTTTGATCAAAATCAACACATTCGAACAAGCTTGAAGATGGTTCGTGATGCAGATACAATGGATTTTTTTCACTTTTTCCAGTGATGATAATGAGAAGTTTAATAGACATTTAATAGATGAAAAAATTAAAATAGTATTTTTTTATTTATTCATGTTATTATAATTTTTCTATTATTATTGCAGGAAATACTAAAGGTTTTTTAAGTTTCGATATAAGCTATTTTTTATGAATGCAAAGTATAATTTTGACAAATTGGTTAGAAACATTATGTTTGGATGTGTATTTGCACATTCAACTCCAAGCACCTTCATGATTGTACCAAACACATGAACAAATTTAATCCTCTCATTTATAATTACATTCCTTTGTTGAACCAAGCACTACAATGGAAAATGGTCATTCCTTTCCACTTTTAACGTGATTCCATTCTCTAGTCATTCCATTATTACCAAACGAACAAAACCTTAAGGTATTCTTTGAATTCATCTGAGAGGTACTCAGTACTATGGTTAGATCAAATCTTCTTTGTATTCCTTCTAACTTTGGTTCTTAACCAAAATAATGAACTCTTTGAATATTTCAAAGGTTTCTAATGTTAGGAAGATAAAGTCATACCATGAATGATTAGCAATAGATACTATATATCATTAATGTTTATTATGTTATGGAGGATCCACAAACATCAATATGTATTAGGGCTAGAATACTTTAATATCTTACACCTTTCTTGGAGAAGGGCGCCCCAAGCATTTTACTTTGAATATAATATTCATAAGTAGGTAAGTTATGAACTTTTAAACAATATAAAATATCTAACCTTCACTAGTATTTTAATCTTATCAATAAATATGTGTTACAGCGTTTTAAAAAAATAGCATTGATTTGGGAAAGTTGCAAGGGCCTCCTTGCAATTTTCCTACCAAATTGAAAAGGGAGGGCACGGGCTGTGACCCCTCATTCCAGACGCCTTTTCCCCCTTCGCCCAGTCCGTGCCTTGTGGAGTCCGCCCAGGCTGTGAGGAGAAAAGAGAAGGAAAGGGGAGGAAAAGAAGAGAAGAAGGAAGAAAAGGAGATAGGATAAAGATCTAAACCTCACCCCTTTGTATTTGAGTAAAATGTCTAGCTGATTTTTGTTGTCTTGGGTTATTTTTGGGGGTATTAGGTTGTGATATGAAATTTTTAAGGTTGTGTAAAATGGAGAAAGATACATTTCGGATTTATGTAGTTGGATATTATGAGATGAATGTGATGATCTACTATACATGTTAAGATAGGTGATAAAAATAGTAGAACTTAAATAACATATATGGTATAAGTATAATGATGGAGCAAGATATTTAGGTTTTATCCTTGCATTCAACAAACCCATGAGGGGGTGTTTGTGTTGTTAAGATAAAAGAATGGATGAAAATGTAGGTTTGATACCATTGTTGTCAATGATTGTGTGTTGGGGCAATGTTAATGATAGTGGTTGAATATGAGTTAGTTTTTCATGGAAAGAGATGAAAAATTAAAATTTTTTGTTCAAAAAAGAATGTGGACAGCAAGGTGAAAATTAAGTTATATGAATGTTTCTCTTGATTTTTGCGAAGGAATGATGGTGAAATAAGTTTACATTCTTATGGATTATGTGATGGTCATAAGGTTAGGTTATATTATAGAGTATATGTTTTACAAGGGTAGTGGAATAGATGATTGTTAGGATGAGGATTAGGGGATTAAGATACCACATAAAGTTTTAATCTTTAATTTTCTGTTACCCAACGTTATGGACTATTATAACATAGTTATGATTAATACTTGCAGCAAAGTCGGATTCGGTCTGTTCGGGATATTAAAGGAGTGCAACTCGCACTAGATTTGAGGATCTCCTTGAATTAAAATAATTCTTTTATCATTCTCTTGCTGAGTTGGTTGTCCATTAGGGTGTTATATTTTTTTAGGATATCTAAGCGTAAGATAGTATTAGGACATATGGGGGAAAATCCATGGGAATCATCTACATGGGAAGATGTAGATGATCTTAGGATAGAGCCTTGGGACGCTAAAATACGAAAACAGGAAGAAGAAGAAGAAGGGAATAAGAATGAAATAAGAAACTTGGGACTTCGCTCCCTATTGACCAGGGTAGATCCTTTGGATCGAAACTCAAGGTATAGCACAATATGATGTGACCCACCGGATACATTCCGTGGTATGTCACAAGACAATTTTAGGCCTGGAAAACAAATGAAAGAGTGACGCTGGGGATAGTCATTCGAGAAGTGACGACTTCTCACTCCGTCCAAGTAATGGGCATGTGCTATACACTCGAGGGTTAACAAATCAAAGGACCACTAGAAGGTTAGGATACCTGCTAGCTACAGGTTATCTTAATCTCTAGGGAATTCCTGAGATGAGTTACGTATGTACAACAATAACAATTATCATAATCAATATTATGAAGATCTGAGAATAGAAGGAAATTGATTATAGACTGATTAAATACCTTAGAAGGGAAAATAGGAAAACAAAATAAGAGAAAAAGAAAAATCTCACCAAACGGTAGATGGTAAAACTTTATCTTTCATCCTATTACATCTCTTGTGTGTTCTCGCTGAGCCTTTGCTCACCTCCTTAGTTGACAACCCAACTCAGGTGATGGCCAAAACACGCATAACGGCAAGGAAGTCTACCCGACCGCAACGACGTCATCTCCGCCCACGTTCCGCACCAGCGCACCCAACTCATCCACCAAACATCATAACAGCGGCCCCTCAAGAGAGTAGAGAGCAGAGTGTTACATCCCCGTACCACATCCAGGGGGAGGAAGAAAGAATATTGGTTATGCTCTGGGAAGCTATTACAGTAATGACCAACCTCACATCGAGGTTGAAAATGATGATTCATTACCGTCGCCAGCACCCACCACCTAATGATGATTGACTGCAGATGCTGACTTCGTAAAGGATCTCTTTTGTGGTTTTTTGGAGATTGTAGTGGGGATGTAATTTTTTTGTAACCCCTTATCACCATGAACAAAGTTTTTGAATTCTATCCTCCTTAGCATAGAGGTGGATTTAGTGGCTAACTTGTAAACCTTTATTTTTGTTCAAACTTGTAAGAGCAACTAATATGTGAGGCTCTTGGGAAGTAACGATGATAGTTTTCTGGGATATATATATATATATATATGAACTTTTCTTGTGTATCTATGTTTTTTATTATGTTGAGAATTAGTTTTTCCTGCTCTATTCCATTTTTCCCTTGGTAGATGTTGGGCAACAGGTTATTGCATCACATTCGATAAAACCCGGTCGTATTGGACATAGGGGATCGGGGCGTGACAATATGCGTCCAATCTTCATGCTAGATTAGTGTAATATGATCTTCATCTTTCTTGATCTTAATGATCATGATTTCCAATGTTATAAATATTAATGGAACATTCACTAAATGCTCTAATTTTATAGTCCTCTAGATGTTAAACCCTTTTTCAAATGCTCTGATTTTATATACCCATCATTTCTTTTTAGTATGTATATCTATGGCTAACACATTTAGAGACAGGTAACATATTCTTTCCAACATCTAGTTTATAGATACATTCTCTAAGACAAAGGGTTCTCCAATTGGAATGTGGTACTTTATTAATCTAATGTAGATCGCCGCAATAATTGCATCCAATCGCATGTGGTTAGACTAACATCTTTTAAATCAAGTGTTTCAGTCTTCCAAAACAAGTCCAATAAATTGTAGGTATCAGTAAAAGAACCGGTTACAACTATCCAACTTTCTTCTCAATATATGAGTATGTTATCTTCAATGATGAAATGTAGATGTAGGATGTGACCATGTACTACCTGATTCCTTCTCTGAGGATCATATATAGTCTGGACAATCATACTTCCAGTATTTCATCTTTTTATAGTATTAACATCCAACAATTATTTGGATGTCTTATATATGGATGTTATAGAGATGTGGTCAACCTTTATGTTTCTTCTTCTTACGGGTCAAATACATGCTTCCACTGTGATTCCTTGGATGTAGAGATATAGTCAATATTTTATCTTGTTTTCTTCTTATGGTTCATGAGAAAGGGGCACCGAAGAAGATGGAGATCCACGAACAGTCGATCCAGCAACACAACAACGTGGTTACGACGACGACGCTCTCTAGGTCAAGATGTGGATGACCACTCTTTCTTAGATTGCCATCCTCTTTCTTAGATTGGAGATCATCTCTTAACAATCATTTGAAGATGCTTAATGAGACCTCAATCTAACACCTTAGATATTCATCCAGGCACCAGCCTTTATGATTCAACAATGAATCAACAACTATAGATCATTAAGATGCCTATGTTACATAAACCTAATTGTACTAAGGGACCTTATAGTGAATTCATTCATTTTATCTCAGCCAGGGAGTGAATAAATCAATAAGTTTACTGATATATCAAATATTACAACAACATTTATTATAGAAATTGCTAGCTCCTCCCATGGACCCCACTTTTGACTATGTGACTCAGGTAGTGGAGCAAATACAGAAGAGGATAGATGGCCTCAATAGACAGAATAAGACCAACATTGGAGCTTCGCCTTCTAGCATGTTGGAGTCACGAGAGGCCACCCATAGGAGAACATCATCACCAAAAATACAAAAAATGAAGAAAATATAAAATTCCAAAAAGATAATAATGGGAGACACAAATCCATGACATATTGTGAGGATAGGGTAGCTAGGCCACAACCTTTACCCACACATGCACAAACCATAGTTCCCACCACCCTACCTATCAATGATGACCTCGTATAACCTTCTAGTCACCCTTGTGTACACACTGATTTCGACTTCTTCCATGACCAGGAAGAAATAAAAAATTTAAAAAATGCTATATGACCCTGAAGTGGTGGTTGTTATTCAAGCTATCATTGAATCCCTTCTCATCAAGCCATAAACTTTTTGCCTGCACCCAGGAGAAAGAAGAGACGTCACAGGACCGAGTGCCACTTTCTTACCATGACCACTGCCAATGCTAACATCCATTGCCTACCTACTAAGAAAAGGGACACTAATACACCCTTCATTAGATGTGCCATTTTTTACCACCAATTTGATCGCACTCTCCTTGACAGTGACATATCAATTAATATAATACCATCCTCACTTGTTGATACACTCAATCTCATATCTTCCAAGAAAACCAGGATGATTTTTAATTTTAGGATTTGGGCCTTAACACATCACAGAAGCATGAAAATCGCATCAAATGCGATCAAAAGAGACTAGTCATACTAGTTGCTTGAGGAAACGAAAATTAAAATTTTTAAAGAGATAAATACACATGATCGAGAACACGTCTTAAATCATTTCATCAAGATCACAAACAAGTTATAGGAATATCTCTTGAAGCATGGTTGTGATCCTTGTCATTAAAGTAAGAGACCTTATGTCTCAAGTCCAATCAGACAGAGGAGATGCTTGCGAGTGTGTGGATGAGATGTAAGCTTTTTGCAATCCAAGTCGATGATCCGAGCGATGAATCGCCTGATTTTATCTCACAAAATCTGACATCTTCTTCACGAGAAAAGGGCATCGAAGAAGATGGAGATCCACGAGCAGTCGATCCAATGACACAACGGTTGGCGATGACGATGATGCTCTCTAGGTCAAGATGTGGACGACCACTCTTGAGAGTGAGATGGGGCATGTATAGAGAATAGATGAGAGAGTTTGTTCTTGCAATTATGTTGTAGAATAAAATGCTAGGGCTACCATCCAATTTATACAATTTTGGATGTTCATGGATCACAATCCATGTGCTCACAAAATCAACGGTTTAGATTATTTTATGCTTTTAATCAATGGCCATGTTTTTTGTTGCATAAATTTGCAACAATAATTTTATTAATTCAATTTAAAATAAACACATGGAAGAATCTTCAATATAATTTAAACAAACCAATATACATAGAAGGATTAAGAAGGAGGCAAGCCTCCTTCCAATCATGGAGTGGACAACCACCTTGATTTAGGACTCAAGGGTGGTCGTCCGCCCTCCATAATAGGAAGGTGGCTTCCTTCTTCCAATTATGTGAGATCTTGTATCTCACATAATTCTTTATTATTTACAACAACTTTTATTGCAGATTTATTCACAAAAATATTACAAATTATTTTGTGCCAATTTCAGTTATGCCATTGAAAAATGAATCATATTCATACATCCAAAATAAAATGTAAATTGTATTTACAATTAATTATCTAATGTGAATCCAATTCACATTAGCATTTCATTCATAAATATCAATTACAGTTAGTCATCTAATATATTATAAATCACATTTATAATACATATGATTGATGTGGATAGTGATATCCACATTATTCATATCCTTGATAATTAAATCATATTTAATTATCTTGGATCTCCTTTCTCATGTGTTTAAATAATATGTATCATATTCACATTATCATTCATAATTACAACACTTTTAATTATCAATTTCCCGATGCTCAGATATATTATCAACAATATCATTGTATGAGCCATCGTGCTAGAATTTAAACTGGATCGAGGAGCAATTGATCTCTTTTGCAAGCAAATGCGACCAGACGTCCAAGTCCTCCAAACCTTTATCTCCAAACTTGATTCGATTTTCACTCTACGTAAAACCAAACAAGAGAGAGGGCGCCTATCGGAGAAGAGCTGAGCTGCTTAAAAGGAGGAGATGGGAGGAGAGCTTCAGTTCTATATGTCCAACAACTTTTATGTTAAACACATTAGAACCAATGTTTTTGTTACAATGAACCAAATCTGATGTTGTGATATAAGATTACAATTTCCTTTCTTCCTACTATACATCATCCATATTCCATTTACCCCTCAACAAGTATAAAACAAATAAACGTATGAAGAGAAAAATAGTGTTGTTTTCTCATGGGGAGAGAGGAGTCTTCTTCGGCCTCCACTGTGTCCTGCCGCGCAAGATCTCCGTCCCATCCTCGAGCAGCAGAAGGTGGTTACACTCTACAATGGCATGAGCAGTGCAATCGCCAGCGATGGTGGTGAAGGACTTGAGCTTACTATCCCTGTGGCACTCCCTCCTGTACTCGAGTCTCATGCCACAAAGCTCGTACTTCTCAAGGAGTGAGAGAGGGGCACTCTGGAGCCACAAATGCATATCGACTGTTAGCTGAGGATTTAATTTCAGAAAAGTAGAAACAAACCAACGATCACTGTTTGTGAATACATCAACAATTATAGCGGTCGTTATTACAAATGATACCTCAAGAATCCAACTGATGTACTTCACATTGTTAACGTGTTGATTCGCATCCAAGTCACTCCATTGTGGCTGCATGAAACCAAAACAACAGATTAGGTCTTCGGATCTTGCTTATCTTAATTTTAGAAAAAGATCTACGTTCATAGAAGTGGCACATTATAAGATTCTGATATCGGGATCTTATCCATTTGAAGTGATCTTTGACAGTTCAAACTACGTACAGCCCGTGTAACGCAGGGATCCGTTCCCGTATACACATGCCGTAAAAACTGAGCTAATGATGAAGAAACAGAGAGCGTCCGAATCCTAAACACGGATTTAATAGATGATAACAAACTGAACAAACATACCACGAGACCTTGCCGGAGGAAGTCAGCTGAGTCCACATCAAGCTTAGGGACTCTTTCATTATCGTCCTGAACGATTACAGGCTCGCGCTCCACGAATGTCCATTGAATCTCGTCTCTAACCTCCTCCGGCATTTTCGACAATCTCCTGGTGTTCTTGTTCATCATCACGAGAACACTAAATGCAGATGGCAAAGTAATTAGGAAATCAGATATTACAGGTGTTGAACTAGAGCAATAACATCTAATTAAGCATGTGCATCTCTGAGCGTGCGTATACAAGGAGAGTACGAGCTGATTACCCTGTGGCAAGTGCGATCGTCTGGCCTGTGAAGCTATCGCGCACATGCCAATCACGGCTTAGCCCATTCTTGCCATGCGCATTGACCCATGACTCCACCTCAACAACATCTCCCCTGAAAATTTGTCTGAATTTTGAGCTCACCTCTTAGATAAGAAGCTTAATTGCTTCCGGATTTTTCTCCACGTATGGAAGAAAGGTTCTACAATGGTATGCATGCATGCATCCTGCTAGAATTATACAACAGCAGAAGATGATGTTGATGAAAGCAACTAACCAAGTAGGGTACTTCTCAACAATCACTTGCATTTTGGTGAAGACCCATATGAGATCCCTCTTGTTCATCTCCGGTGTCGCACCGAACCCATCGGCAAGCAACCCTATCGTCCTCACATGGCTCAATGAAGTCTCCTGCAGACACACCGACAGAGTCACAGCATCCAATTACAAGTTTGGCAACGTCCTCCCTCGATGCTAACCTGCAAGTGCCTCAGTACCGTCTCTATCGATGCCTTCTGGTCCGCGCCCAACCTCGTAGGACCTAATGGGAAAGCTTTGCTTTATGATCAGTCCTTCCATGACGACTCCACTGAGCGCAGAAGGCTCCACATGTCCCGGTACGAGGTCCAGGAGGCCGAGCTGCTCCTTGACCGTCATGGCGGTGAGAAGCTCTTTCCAATCCCCCCCAAGCGTGACGACGGGCTCCGCGTTGGTGCTGGGAGCTTCGACATGGATGCTCTTGAGTTTGTGCGCATTGACCTTGACTTGAAGTGGTGGCGAGGGTAGGCCAGCTTGGGTTTGAAGCTTGCTGAACCGTCACTCACATCCAGAGTCATGGAGGCCCTTGGAGTGGCATAGCAAGCAATGAAAGAAGCCATTTGGGTGGAGTGGAGAGAGAGAGAAAGAGAGAGAGAGAGAGAGAGAGAGAGAGAGAGAGAGAGAGATGGATCAGGGGTGAATGGATCATGGTCGGATCTCTTCGCTTATTTATAAGGTGCACGGGATTAATGGTATTACGAGAGTACCCCTGTGATACTGTGGGTATGGCCATAGTGGACGAAGTGGGCCACGTCTCTAAGATACGAAAGAAAGAGCCGACGGTTTTGGGATACATGCAACTTGCTGATACGGGTCTACGGTCGAGCGAGAGGGGAGTCGGCCGGGTTGGAACAGAGGATGTGTGCTGTATATGGGTTTTGAGTAATTAAACATGGAAATATAGTCCGGGACGTTTGAATCTCGCGCATCCAAATCAAGGGAGTCGCGCCTTGCGGCGACCTATGGTGACTGGGAAAGAGATTGGAAGTAAATAAACAATGTGGATATAGTTTCCTTGTTTCAAACGTTGATCGCCTCTTAGACTTCGCTAAAACCATGTACGATCAGTACCCGTTCTATTTAGAGCAACACTTGATAGCATCTAGGTTATATATTGGTCAGAGAGAGAAGACTAAAGAAGTGGAGTTAAAATATTCACACGGATATAAAAAAAATCTTACTACTATCTATACACTAAAACAAAATCAGCCTAACATGATAAATGATTTGAAAATTCATTGTGATATCTTCCAATGTTAAATTTGTAAATGGTGGTCGTTAAAAATTACCTTTCGTCCATGTGGTTTGCTACAATTCTAATATACATTGCTAAAAGTTCGTACAACGGCAATTATCCGTTTACTTCATCAAAATTGGTACGAATCGGTGTTAATTTAACTACGATTACATTAAAACCCCTCCCCCCCCCCCCCCCCCCGCTCCACCAGTAGCACATATGAGAACTGAAGGCTCACCGACTGCGTAGATACAACATGCTATAGGTGAACAAATGCTGAGATGAGAATACTTGCAGGCTGCAGACCATTGACGCCCAAACCGGTTCAATTTCCATCTTATGAGGATTCTTGGAGGAGTAACACTACGACCAGTGTCTGCCACATGGATGATCAATATTTAATTCACGATGACAAGCCAAAGCCATAATATGAGTACATTGATCTCATCTATCTACTAAAGCATAACATGTACACTCCATTGAGTTCTCACAAAGTCTCTTCGTTAGAAAACCACTTTGTCCGCATTGGAAGAGGAACTGAGTTGCATATTGCCTTGCTTGAAAACGTAGACCAAATTCTTGTTCTTTTTTCCCCAACTAAAGATAAAAGAATAAAACTAGTGAATCTTTGTATGGAAACCATGAGGACACAATGGAAAACAGCTAGAGTCACCCATTCTGCCTCTAGTTAGCACACCTCATACTTTGAAAGTTTGAAAGAGAATGAACTTTCAAGGTAACAAAATGCAATACAACTTTGATTTAAAATAATATCATCTTAATCCAAGTAAATAAATATGTAAATTATTTTTTTTCATATTGCCTTCCTTAAAATCCACTCACATATTTATATACTCGATTATAACAAGAATTCATAGATAGAATCCATGATTTGGATGTAGTACTTGCAATTTAATGCACAATGTATGTGATTGCAATATGCAAGATTCCTCACGATGATAAGGATAGACAATTAAACATGTGGTAGAACAACAACCAAAGGTTCATGTGTTCCTACAATCCTAATTCCTTTTTCGAATATGCTTTGGAAGTGGCATGTCGATATGGATTGTAATTGTCTATATCCTTCTAGATCAGACGGAGATATTTTGGTAGCAAATGCACTCTTATCATTTAATCATGAAGGACATGGTTTACTGCATTATACAGAATATCGGCTTTGTAGGAGATTATGTGCTAGAAATATTTGAGCACCTACCCGAACCAAAGTTTTTGGAATAGATATAAATGTAGATATGATGATGGTCTTCATTCTACAATCTTTATCCAAGTCCCTCATGAACTTCATAATATCATATTGTATGAAAAAGGATGAAGTAAATATAAATATTGAAATAATCTCAAAATTGGAGTCCTTTGGGAACATGTTCAATTAGAGAAATCCTTTGTCTTAACCGATGGTTATTTAAGGATTCAAAGAATCACAGTGGAAGCATGTATTTGACCCGTAAGAAGAAGAAAGATAAAAGGTTGACCACATCTCTGTAACATCCATATATAAGACATCCAAATAATTGGATGAATGTTAACACTATAAAAAGTTGAAATACTGGAAGTATGACTGTCCAGACTATATATGATCCTCAGAGAAGGAATTAGGTAGTACATGGTCACATCCTACATCTACATTTCATCATTGAAGACAACTTACTCATATAATGAGAAGAAAGTTGGTAGTTGTATCGGGTTCTGCGAATACCTGCAATTTGTTGGACATGTTTTAGAAGACTGAAACACTTGATCTAAAGGATGTTAGTCTACCTGCACGTGATTTGATGCAATTATTACATTGATCTACATTAGATTAATAAACTACTGCATTTCAATAGGAGAACCATTTGTCTTAGAGAATGTCTCCATAATCTAGATGTTGGAAAGAACTTGTTATCTATCTCTAAACATGTTAGCTATAAATATACATTCTAAAAAGATTATATCATACAAAGTTATGACGGATATATAGAGCATTTCAGAAAGGGTTTAACATCTAGAGGACTATTGAATGTGCCAGTAATATTTCTAACATTGGAAATCAAGATCCTTAAGATCAAGAGAAGCGGAAGATCATATTGAAGTATATGGAATTATTCTCAAGCGCATCACGGAAGCGTGATCGTCGTATAGGATACGACGCAGAACGACTAGTCGTACTAGTCGTTCTGTGCAGCAGAATTTAAAATTTTTCATGCGATGAAACCACATGATCCAAGAACAATTCTCAGATCATTTCATCTATAACTACAATAAGTACAAAGGAATATCTCTTGAAGCATGGTTGATTGAGTCTCTAAGAGAAGATACCTCCCGTCTCAAGCACGATCATCCGAGAGATTGCTTGCGAGCGCGGGGATGAACCGCGTAGTCCTCGCAATCCAATAAGATGATCCAAGCACGGTTGCTCCCGATCTCATCGTACGAGATCGAACGTCTCTTTCGTGAGTGTAGCACTCCAAGAAGATGGAGAACCGAAGAACATCGAAGCGGCGGCGCGGTGGCGAAAGCGTCGACGAGACTCTCCTCTAGGGTTTGGTGGACGACCACCAAGAAGAGGGAGAGAGGGATGGCGTGTGAGAAGAAAGAAAGAGAGAGAGTTTGCTCCAATATTGCATAGACCTAGAGAGCATGGTATGCCTCTCTATTTATAGGATTTTGGAATCCATGGATCTCAATCCATGGGACATATAAAATCAATGGATGAGATTGATTTATATTTAATCCAATGGCAAAGATTGTTGTTAATAAAAACCAAAAAATTATGATCTAATTTAGATTAAAATATATTTGACAAAATCAAATATAAATCAATCCTAAATTACACCAACAAATAAGGAGAGAATATACATGGAGATTACATCTCCCATGTATATTCAAGGTGGACGGCCATCCATTCTAAATAGGACATGGGTGCCATCCACTTGATTCCTAATGGAGGCAGTCTCATGAGATTGCATATCTCCATGGAAATCTCTCATTATTTATTTCCAACAATTTTGTTGTGATATATTCTTCAAAAATAATTCACAATCAATTTTGAGAATATTGCAACCTTGCCATTGAAAAATTGTGAATCACATTCACAACCCAAAACAACATATAATTTACATTATCAATTAATTACACAATGTGTATCCAATACACATAATAATTAATCAACAAATATAAATTATAATTACCTCTCTCTAATATATTATAAATCACATTTATAATATATTATGAATAATTGAATATCTCTATCCACATTATTCTTATCCATAATAATTAAATCACATTTAATTATATTGGATAATTTCTACACACATCAAGATGATTAAATCACATTTAATCATTGTTTCTTCATTGCTTAGATCTATGAAATTATTCTTGAACCCTTCAAGAATAATGTGATTTCTCTGCAGATACTTGGAGATAAGGACAGGGCGATTGTATTGTTCCACGTATAGTGACTTGGATGTTGAGATCAAATCTCAAATCCAGATCCCGTGGACCTCCCACAGATGCTAGATCAAATCAAGATCGTAGACCTAATCTTCTCATTGCATCTGAATCTCATTCAGATCAATGTCCAGTTCATGGACTAAGATTAGGTCACTTCTCTAATGAGAGGAGTTACTAAAATCCAAAACCTATTTCATCACTCCCTCGGAATGGAAGCGTCATGGTTATACAATCGTTTATGATCACATCACCCTCAGGTATTCCCAATGCCTGTACATCCTGCATACTGGAAGACCTATGATCATTCTGAAGATAAAGATCACTTTTATACTGTCATCTTCAGGGTTTGATCATTAAGTTTCTCAATCTAGGTCACTGGGAATTGGTATAGATCATATGCTTTCCCAAAGCATACATCTTACCTTCAAATTCATGTCATGCTTTTAAAGCATGACGACCATGCATGTAATTTGATCAGTCCCAATACCTCATGAGTGAGCTCATGTCTCCCAGCTCATAAGAGAACCTGTATGATCCCTTTGAGAGATCGTATTAGTCATATGCCCTTACATGCACACCAGCTCGCTGGTGTATAGACCTTGGTTAGGTCATCAACCTATTGGTCTGCCAAATGTACATACTCAGACATATAGCAACACATATGTCTTTGGTCAGAGAATGCATGCCTATATTGTGACAGCATTCAACATAGGTCTTTGGTTATCTCGATCTCGTTAAGTCAACCCAATCATAACTTAACAATCATTTGGCGATGCTTGATGAGTCCTCTATCTAACTCCTTAGATATTCATCCAAGCATCAACCTCTATGATTCATTCAATGAATCAGCAGCTATATGATCATCAAGTTGGCCATGGTACATAACCCCTATTGTACAGAGGGACCTTATAGTGCATTCATTCATTAAATCTCAGAAAGGGAGTGAAAAATAATCAATAACTTTCATTGATAATTTATTTATTACAATAACATTTATTGTAGGAATGGTTCGCCCGGAGCTCACATTGCTAACACATATTACATTGATCTAGCATGAAGATTGGATGCGTGTTTATTAATAAGATCAACATACTATTAGATTCTATAAAAGTTCATAACTTACGTACTTGTGAAAATTGTATTCAAAGTAAAATGGTTGGGTCACCCTTCTACGAGGAAAGTGTAAGATGTTCAAGTATTCTAGACCTAATACATATTGATGTTTGTGGATCCTCCATACCATAATAGACATTAATGATATATGGTATCTATTGCTCATCATTCATGGTATGTTTATCTTCCTAACATTAGAAACCTTTGAAAAAATTTAAAGAGTTCATTATTTTTGTTAAGAACCAAAGTTAGAAGGAAGACCAGGAGGATTCAATCTGACCGTGGTGATGAGTAACTCCCAAAAGAATTCAAAGAACACCTTAAGGTTATGTTCGTTTGGTAAGATGGAATTCAAAAAGAATGGAATGACTAGATAATGGAGTCAAGTTAAGAATAGAAAGGAATAGCCATTTTCCATTGTAGTGCTTGGTTCAACAAAGGAATGTAATTATAAGAAGGGATGAAATTCTTTCAAGTGTTTGGTATAATCATGAAGGTGTTTGGAGTCAAATGTGCACATGCACATCCAAACATAATGTTCTAACCAATTTGTCAAAACTATATTTTGCATTCACAAAAAAATAGCTTATAAACTTTTCAAAACTTAAAAAAACTTTAATTTTTCCTGCAACAATAATAATTAACTTTTAAATTTACGTATATACTTTAGGCATAACGCGTACGTGGGTATTTTCAATAATGCGGCTATAAAACATTGAGTAAGGATAATAATAATATGAATTAAATAAACTCTTGTGAATATGTATGAAAGTTCTTGAAATTCATTTGACAAAGTTAGTTAAAGGTAAGTATGTATGAGAGTTCTTGAGCCAGTTGCACTTGATTTTAGAAGAAATACCCTGGTCATTGAGGAAAGAGTAGCTAGATCATGGAATGAGGATTATCTTGTTAAAGGAGATTGTTCCTTGTTGTCTATGATGAGAAGAGGTACACACACCTTCAGTGTACAAGTAAGACTCATAGTCATAAGGGTTTGCGTATGAGTAGACTTAATCTAACATGGCTATTGAGGAGTCTTGAATAGAGGCTTGTGTAAATTAAGGATGTTAGGTTTTAGGTCCTATTCCTAAAACAGTTCCGAACAAACTAACAATCCAAAGGTCTTAACTGAGCTCCAAACTTTGATTTTGCAAAGACAAGTTTAAAAGTCATAATCATGCTACCTTCTTAATTTTCTCTTTTGCATCACTTATTCTCCTAATAAGTATTTGCTAGGGACTAGAAAAGGTAAGTATAGGGGGTGATGAATACCCATTCATTCACCTCTAGATAAATACATGTAAATAGATATAACTTGTACAAATTAGCACTATACCTATTGCATATTAATAATGATAAATCCATGTATTTAAATCCAAAATAAATAAATAAATAAATAATAGAAAAGAAAAATAAAGGAAGTATTGTAAATATTGACTAACCCTAACCCTTGAGACTAAGTCAATATTGACTTTGTTGACAAAGAATAAAGTCGGGGGAGATAGGGCATAATAATACAGATAAAATGTCACAGGCACCTAGAAACCCTGAGTGCTCAATACACTGCTTATAGCCAAAACTGACACTAATTTATATGAACTCATACACCTCAGATAAAGATATTTTCAATATAAAACATGTACATCTTTATGTATAGAATAATACAAAAGTAATTGCATATAAAAATAATACACATGGAAATTAGAACACAGATAAAAATTCAAAAACAGAACTTTACATATCAATATCTTCTCCATGTGAATTCAAAATTTACCAAACTCACCTCCATTGTATTGTAAATTAAATTATCTACATCAAGAATGTGGTTTCATGAAAAATAGAGTTAAGATACAAAAGATGGCTTTCTCGGGTCCCATTGTACTATATACATGTATATGTTATTCATATAATTGATTCTTTACATTTTGACCTTTATTATATTTTTAAATAATTTTTAATACTATTTAAAACATGATAAAATATAAATACAAAATAAAACTAACGTTAAAATAAATATTTTATTAAAATACATATGTATACTATCCCCGTAAAGTGTGCATACACAATTCTTTATGTACATAAATAAGATTATAAAATTAAAATAAAAACATGTAAATATTTATTTAATTATACTATAAATAAGTAAAATCTTTACATATTTAAAAATAAAAAACAAAAATGAAATACATGAAACATAGGTATATATACCTATAACTATACTTGTAGAAATTAACATGTAACAAACAAGTTGATATAAATAAATAAAAATCACCTAAAATTAGTACATAAAATAGGAAACAACTTGCATGTTTTGAGGTTTATTTAAAAAAATCATTTACTATTGTATTTTCTATATATTTTTATTTTCAGCATTGTTTTATCCTGACTTGGTCCACGGGGACCAATCAGGAGGCGTTGTTGGTTGACCCCAGTAATGAATCCATGATTCATCTACATTATATGGAAATTTTAGCAAAAGACATCTTAATAGATGACAAATTAAATACTAAAATCGATTTATTAATATTCATTAACTATTGTAAATTTAGGTATAAAATCTGTAATTAAATAACATATACTTTTAACCTTATTTGAGCTTATTATTTTATCTAAAAAGATTAATTATTTTGACACAATTCTTTTTCTATTATATTCTTTGATTAATTAATTAACTTGGAATAAAGAAAGAAAATCCATAAAATCACAAAACCCAGATAAAAAGATAAGTTCTAAACCGATATATTTGTACATGTTTTCTCTATGTGTTTTATTTCACCTTTTTATAACCTTTAAAAATCCATAAAATTAGATTAAATAAATATATATTGTATATAAATTAATTCACTAATTAAAAACAAATTAAAATACAAAAAACAAAAATTTAAAAAGATGATATTTTTATTATCGATAGAGTACCTTCAAAAATACTTTTTATACAGCAGACCTCTTTTGATTTTGGATCCTTCGTAAAAGTTGTAGATCTCATCAAGATGAAAAACTTTAATATTGACAATTTTCATTTGACCTCATTTTCTATTTCTTTTTTATTTTTATTTGAATTCTATTTTTCCGATTTTTCTAGGAGTGACACATGGCCGCTCCTGGAGCCGCTACATGTCACCCTCTCTTATTCCTTTATTATTATTATTATTTTATTTACTATATTTTATTTTACTTTTATTTATTTAAACCTTATTTTTATTTTATTTTTTTTATTTTTATTATTATTATTTTACTTTTATTTTATTTAACTTTTGATTTTATTTTTTTTACCTTTTTCCTCTTTCTTTTTCTTTTCTCTCTCTTCTCTCCTCCATTCTTTCTCTTCTTTAGGTCACGTGCCCTACACGTGACCTCTCCCCTGCCTTCTCTCTCCCCCGTAGCACATGCACAACACGTGCCATCTCCTCCCTCTACAGCATGTGTTGCACACGTGCCTTCACCCCTGTCATTCATGTCGTCCCCTCTCCCTCTGCAACCGTCGCCCATTGCCTCCCCTTCTCTCCCAACCGTTGCAGCCTCCTCTCACGACCATTACACCCTCCAGTTGTTACCCTTGCCTCCCGTCCTCCTATAAAGCCCTCGCATCCCCCACCATCATTCATCATCGACCATTCTTCAAACCCATCGAGAGAGAGCCCGGGGTGCAGTTGGTGACAGCGCTGCACCATCGTGGTGAAGACACTCCTTGATGGCACGATCTAGAGGTTCCAGCATCCTTTGTTACTGCTCTTCTCTTGAGGACGGCCGAGACTTTTGTCATCTCTACTACGACGATCAAGGTGATTACTGGAGATAGAGCCTCTAGCTCCCTCCATCTTCCAAGCGATCTTCCTTCCCTTTTCTTTGTTCCTCCTCTTCTTTTACTTCTCCACATCTCACCACTTCAAAGCCATCATCGTTCCGCTCCGATTGAGCCGCCTTCCTCTGCTCGCCTCAGTCGCGCACCACCTCCACATTCAGCGCTTCAAGTGCACCTCCGCTCTGCATCGTGAAAGCAGATTCACCCCTCTACACTCGGCCACACCGTCACAATCGAGCACCTCAATGATATGGCTTCTCGCATCACCGCCACTCCACCTCGAGGCACATGCCCATTCCATCCACTGAACACCTCGCTCACCGAGACATCGCCTTCGCGCTTCGCCACCTCTGCCGACGTTTGCCTCAGCCAAAGACACACAGCCATCGTTGGATTGGATGAATAGTTGTTGATCCACTGACAATGAGAGAGCCACATTGACGTCCTGAGCCTCGGCCAATGTCGTGAGTCTCAGGTCATCTGAAGCTCGCATCGCCTGCCACGTGGTGCCTCAGGCGATGTACCTCAGCAGCGGACTTGAGGCTGCAACCGAACCTCCTCTACACGTGCCCTGCATGTAGGGAGCATGTGCAAATTGCAGCCAGGCCCTCACTAGTCCACCATATTGCGCAAACACCCCCTGTCTCCAGTCGCACGTGAGGAGCACATACCCGATTGGGTAAATTTCTGAAAGGCCCAGGAGGCTTTTAATAATTGCAAATAAGTCCCTTCATGGGCCTTTTTTAGAAGGAAAGTTTATTTTTATTGCAATTAGTCCTTAGAAATTCATTTTATCATATCTTTCTCATTTGAACTCCTTTTTTGTGCACAATATGGCATTTTGAGTCTTATCATGTGCTATATCATTCTACATATTTTATGAACAGATCACAAGCTCTTGAATGGTGCTTATTATTTGATGTGTCTAATGATCTATGCATGATGAATTTTGACATACTTGTGCTGCATTTTATATGGATAAAAGTTCGACTTAATTTACAGGGAATTAATTGTAAGAATTAATTTGATTAATCCTCTCATGAGTATTGTTGATTATTGTTTACGTTTGATTTATTGCAGAGGCTTGTTCTATGATATATTATAAAATTTAATTCCTTGATATTAGCGATCATTCTTTGAGGATTAAATTACAAAAAAATAGGAGTCAAATTATCATTGATCTCTTTATTTGCAGGATAGATTTGATGTGCTTCGGGATTGAGTCAATGTTATTTTCTAAGATTTAACCTTAATTATTCTGATTATTGATATTCTTGCCTGCAGGTTGGAGTTAAATCAAAAATATTTCTTGAACATCCTGTTTTTTTATTGTGATTAATTTTAGGATAATTATCATCTTTCTATTAGATTAAAAATCATAACCACTTATCGTATGCTTCATTGTCACAGCCACGCATGCATTTTTATCATTTCTTTTATTTTCATTTTATTTTCTGACAAGGGGAGTAACATAGTAATTAATTATTTATTTAAATTAGTTTAGAACCATGTAACTGAAAGTCATTATTCCATGTGTTTGACTTTGGTATGCTTACTAAGACAAAAATTCCACAATATTCAAAATTTATGGTTTTTGTTGATCTAATTTCAGACTCCTATACTACAATTATCGACAATTAAAGAGGTGGATTTCACATTCATACACGATCAATTCCCCACCCCTCCTTCAGACCAGACCCAACCGTGATGATTCGTCTTCTTTGCCAATTTTTTATGATCAATACAGATTTTATTTGCCCTTGACTCCATGAAATCTTCTCACCGAAGAGTCAGCTTTCATGCGAATCAAAGGGTTCTCTTGGTCAATCCTTGAGTCGAGTGCAAACCCTAGAATTGCAAGATTCGATAGAGAAAAGGAGGCACATCACCCAATTCTTCCATGTTCTTCGTGAACAGCAAGGATCGTGTGATCAAGAACGACACTCCAGTTTTGATCTGGATTGTCTAATCTTTCTCTCGCTCAAACTTTGATATGGGCCCGAGATTTAATCAGAGATGTCCATCAATGAACTAATACGCGTGCATCCGAGCAGTCCGTGTGGATAAGTGAAACATCTTCAACTATTCACCCGCGTGCGATGAGGGGTATTTTGTATCATTCACCCCCACTTTTTTGCAAATTCATTTTAGTCCTAAAACTTTCATTTGTAGATGTAATATATCTATAGTATTTTCACTTTAAAACTAAGACTTTCCTTTATTTTCACTTTAGTCATGTGCTAGGTCAGCTCACGTGCTGGTGCGCATGAGTTGCAAGGCATTTTGCATTGAACCCCCTTCAGGTTGTGTTATTTTGATTTGGTCTTCAAACTTTGAATATTAGCACAAAACTTTTTAGATAAATTGTAATCTTGTACCTGTGTTTTATTTTATTTAATTTATAGCCTTATTAGGTTGATATTGTATTTATTATGTGAGTATTTTATGTATGCCCCTGGACTCTATTAAGGTGTTATTAAATGCTATGTAACTTCTTAGAAATTACAAACGGGTCTTTGTATTGTTGATGTAATTGTGTGCTTGCATTTTAAATTATTAAAAATGCCATTTTGCAACTAAAACCTATTTGAAAATTACATTAAGTGCAAGAAACCACATATTATGACATATATTTTTTGCAAGGGAAGTAAATTTATTTTCCAATTTATAAAAATTCAAAAACATTACATTTTCCCAATTTAGTATTTAAAAATAAAAAAATATAAAATGTCCTGAAAAATTTCCAAAAAAATTACGTAAGTTTATTTGTTATATTTCATCTTCTGTAGAAATATTTTTGAAAAAAATAGATAAAATGCCTAAAAATTGCAGAACACGGAAAACCTCATAAAATTCTATAAAACTGGAGTAAAATCCCAAAAATATGTTTTAAGTTCCTAATATTCTTCGTAATCTCTAGAATCTAGGAAAAATTGATTTTGGTGCAATTTGATTTAATAGATATTTATTAGGCCCATTTTAGTCTCCTAGATTTTCTATTTACTTTATTTTTCATGTATTTATCTATTTAAAAATACATAAAAAATCCTCAAAATACCTAAAAATAACAAAACATAGAAAAGGTTATAAACATCAAAAATATTTCATTTTGGCCATTTTAGTTTTTATTATCTTATTTTAAAAAATCTAAAAACATCTCTTTTCCATATATTATTTATATACTTATATATCTGATTATTACCTATATTATTGTATATTTTTATTAAATCAAAAAGTAAATTTTGTCAAATTAAAAACATAAACAATACATAAAATTTAAAGTCCACAAAAACATTTCAAAATAAAAAAATCCATAAAATTTTCATAAGTAGCCTACTCCACTTTTCTTTACTCTACATGCTCTCTGTGGTTTGATCTCTACTACTTGTCATTGTACACATTTTTTGAACTTTATAATAAATTTTAACTCACTCGTTTACATTTATTCATTACCATTGTGGCTTGATTGTTGATTGATCACATGGATTGGGTGTCGTGCACTGTGAGAGAAGTTGATACAATGATTGTCGGATCTGACTTATCAGACACCTAATGCCCTCCAAGATTGAATGTTAGGTACCCACTCCCTGTGAGCTATCATAGTACAGATCAAATAAAGGGTAAAAGAGTCAATATTTCGCCATAATAAATTAATAAATCCAGCTAGCTCATAAAATGATCATTAAGTAACCACAATGTAGAGAATTAAGCATTCTACACTATGTAATTTTTCGAATTTTAAAATGATGAGAAATGACGGTCTAAACATATTTTTAAACAGAGGGGTCTCTATAGAAATAAAATGATCACAAATGAATACAAAAAATGGCTGAAAAGCAATTACCAAATCCGCTAGGGATGTCATTATTATTATTATTCCAAGAGGCAGGGATTCAAGCGTGAATTCCAGTAGCACCGGGGTGTTTGGCTCAATTTCTCCATGCCTCACATGGATGGCACGTGTGGCGGGATGGAAATGCGAAGTCCACGAAACAGGGGACGTGGGGCACAAATTGCCTTCCATGGCATGCGAGGCGTGTGATTGCAGTTGAGGTTCGAGGGGAGGTTTTGGCTCCACCGCGCCTTGTGGCTGATTATGGGTGTTTGGACTGACCCAAGGTGGGTGGTTTGGAGGGGGTTACATGGACCATCTGATGGGAGAGCGAGGGGATGATGAACAATGCCTGGTGCTCAAAAGGATGTGGTGGTCACAAAAGAGGAGCTTCTCAATCTGCTGCTACAGGAGTTCTAATGTGGGTCTTCAGTGCTCAGGCTCGCGACAGAGGTGAAGTAGGTGGTCGTAGCCTCATCTGACACATGATCGAGCCACGAAGGATGGATGATCAAGATGATATTCTTCCTTGCATCGAAGATATGAGGGTGACGCACTACTGCTCAAGGGCGATGTGTCGAGGCAAAAATTCAGAGAAGCTTCTCTGCAAACCAAGGGTGTTGAGTAACTCAAGATTTAAGCTTTGTTAAGGGTGATCTCCACCTCCGTATACATGCCAAGGTTAGAGGCGAAAACCAAATGCAAGGAGATGGTATGAAGGGGGTGTGTAGATACTATTGAATCAGAGAAGATGAAGGACCTCGAGGGGGATTATCCTCTTACAAAGATCAATAGTGGTCGTGTAAAGGATATGATGAAAGGGAATTGGATTTGGGTGAATCTCGATTTGAGTTTGGTTGGAATAGGGAAAAGAAGATGAAAAAGATTTAGGGAAATTGGAGAGGATGCAAAGAAGAAGAAAGAAAATAAGGGGTAGAGGAAGGAATAGGGATTCAAAAAGAAGGATGTTACATTTCGGGATCTCCTCGTCAATCGAACTCAGCGGAACTCATCTCGGTCGTCGCCACAATGAGCACGGAGATGATGCTCTGAAGCTAGGCAACACATTAGAGTGAGGTTGCTACAAGGAATGGCTCCTTGGATATCGCCTAGAAGTGATTTGACCGTCGTCGCCTCTCTCTAAAGGTCTTGAGCTATCACTCGAAGTACCTCGTAAGGTGATGGATCAACCTCCATTGATGGCAGATGCACAACGAAGTGTGGCGATAGTTGCATTTTAAGGGATGTTAGGGCGTGGCGAGAGGTGCGGTGAGATAGAGACATGGAGGAGATGGGAGTCGTGGAGGGTGGTACGCGAGGAAGAGTCGGGCAATGGCAGGGCTTGATCGTGGACAAAGGGGTGGAAATATCGAGAGGAGGAAGAAAGGTCATTTATCGGTCGATCGAATGATCAAGAGAGGGTCATGTGGTAGTGAAATAAAAAGAAAAGAAAAAGAAAATGAATAATGATAATAATAATAATGATAATAATAAAGGGGAATGATAAGGATCATTGGATGAAGGGGTACCTCGTCCAATGGCGTCCAATGGCCTAGAACGAGGGCGGCTAAGAGGGCTTAAGTAGGAGCCATGTGGCAGCTCCAGCAGTTGCCACGTGTCGCCACCACAAAAATCCGACCCAAAAATTAGAGAAAATTCAAATTAAAAGTAGGAAAAATGACAAATTATAAAGTGGACTTCAGAAAAGTTGTTTATCTCGATGATATCTACAACTTTTGTGAAGGAACCAAAATCAAAAGAAGTTATCTGTACAAAGTATATTTTTTGTGACATTCTATATACGTAGAATACATATTTTTATATTTTTACAATTAATTTATGAATTTTAATTAAGGAAAAAAATCAAAGTAAAATCACATAAAATATAAAATAAATATTTACATATTAATATAATTTTTGAGATTTTTAATGGTAAGAAAATAAAGAACTGGAATAGGGGGACTTATTTATAAACTTTATATACAGACTAAAAACAAATTTTTCTTTGATTTTCTTAGTGTATTGGATTTTTACACTTAATTAAAACACAAATCAAAGAAAATAGATCAAAAGGAAATAAACTAAAAAGAGTTAATTTTGTACATAAAATAGAAAGTCAAAGTTAGTTCAAATATACAATGTATAATGTGGGCCCAAACCCCAAGTTTCTCATCTGAACTCTGGTTCTTTTGAATTTGGTCTTGATTTGTAGATAATTAAATGTACACTAATTCAAAAGTGAGCAAGATTCATAGGAGATTGTATTGTGAGAGATATTTGAGTTTGTAGCTTTTTGTTTGAAAACTAAGGTTTGAGTTTATTTGATGTATATATAAATTAGTATTTTTCTAGTATTATGTTCATTTATGTTAGTGTTATGTACACTATAGAGTTGATTTTATTGGATTTGGAGTTAATATAAAAGAAAGAAAAATATGAAAAGTTAGTTAAGATACATGTGACTATTTACACAGAATTTCGAGCTTCTTATTAATGCAATTAGGAATGATAAAATACAGATATTATTTACACATACATGAATGCTAATAATGAAATATAAATGTATATATATGCAATTAATTACTTGGGAATGGAGCTCTATTTTCATAATTTTAATGTGATGAATCACATATGCATCAACCTCATATACTTAAAATGAATGTGTAAGTGAAATGAGATTGGGTTCCATACCAAGGTCATGAACAAAAGGTGAAATGGTGCTCGACTCGACCTTTCAATTAATATCACGGCAGAACTCCTTATAAGAATTATGGTTTTAAAAACAATAGTCTATAGTTGTACAAGTCATCATCCAGGTCTGACTCAGAAGTCATCTTAGATCAACTCCCTCCCAAAGCATACTACAGGAACATTGAATAATTGTCTCTTGTGTATGAGGGGTGTTAGCTCTTCCCATCCAAGATGTTGAACTACCATGCAATCTCCTTCTCCAGTAATTCATCCTCTGGGAGTCAGGTATTTCCTTCTAAGTCCAGATACGTGCTAGTTCACAATGAATATGGGGGAAGAAGTCTTGAAGAAGGGGAAAAGAACTTGAGTGTGACCAGTGTAGTCACATCTCCTATGGAGCTTGTCCAAAAGTCTCCACCAAGATCTGCAGGCTATCTGAAGCTGAGACCATTGTGATCAATGATGTACTTTAGGAACTGTCTTCTTTTTGGTATGAATTGTGGTTGCTCTACATTGATCTATTTATGCCCCGGTGGATACAGAATCTTTTTTTCTTCCCATGTTTTGGGGTCTTAGAAAAAATTGTGCTAGCAATCCATTCCTCGTATGAAACTTTATTTCAACTTGTTTATCTGCGATCTTTAGAGGTCTACTCTACCAAAGAACAATAAGCATGATCTTCCAACACCCTATCGAAGTTGAGGTAAGTGTGGAGTACATAGTACATGTTAGTTCCCTATCTAAGAGTCTACTCAGAATGAGGCAATCAGGTTTGACACTAAGAGTCAAAATCTAGACATTGTGTTATGAAACTAGGAGAATTAAGTACATGACTAAAGTTTCTAAAATCCTACTTAACAGTGAAGTTGCTCTGAAAATTAAGTGGATTAAGGTCGGTCATGTCCACGCTTGGTTTTTGCTCATGACTCGGTTCAGAACCCGATGGCATAATGGAATTAATAATGTGAACTAAGAGATATGCCATGCCTCTCTTGTATACTCAAAGAGGATGGCCACGGGGAGTACTACTCCTATTGTAGTCATCCTCTCTCTTAGACATTGCATGGTAGATCAAAAAGACAAGTATCAAATCATTGGCCTTCAAGTAATAGGACTCTGATTATCCTTTGATTATCACCCAACATAAAAATAAAATATGTGAGTCCTAATCTCATTAGAATTCCATGGTGGACGTCCCAATGCCATCCATGTTTGACTCCCACCTTGTCCTATTTGTTTCCTTTTTATTAACTCCATTGTCACCATGGTATTAAAATTTAATTATAATTTGATAAATTAACCAAGTAATAGCATAATTGTGTTATTTAGGAGAACACCTTCCCAATTGATGAATCCAATTCATCTAACCCAAAAGAAAATGTAAATCTAATTTACATGTATTTTCTAATGTGAATAATATTCGCATGTGCCTTTAAATTAATATATGAATCATTTTATATAATATTAATTAGTAATGAATCATTATTCATATTATTTAAAAATGATATTTATGAATCATATTCACAAAAATACCTTTGGTGGACAATAATTATGACAATGACATTTTTTGTATTAATTTATGACATCATAATGTATGAGTCATGATCCAGTTAGGACTCGTGAGTCATTGTCACAGATACTTGGAGATAATATCGGAAAGATCATACTATCCATGTATATTGACTTGAAACTTGGATAACTATCCCATTTTCATTTGTTTAAATCACTTCTAGCAAAATGTGCCACACTATAATTTTGATATTGAGCAAAAATGATTTGTACTCTATATGAGTTCAATGCAATGTGTCATACTCTCCATGAGCTCAAAAATTGATCAGAGTATGAGATCAGTTTCCATCTCTATTTTTAATATTTGTCCAAACCTTTTGGAACATAGAAATGAGCTATAGAATTGAATTCACCTCCATTTATATTTCGAACATTTGGACATTGATATTAGAATTGAAATTTGGAATTGAATCTTATAAAATAAGACTTAATCCAATTAATTCCCATATCATTTACGACATAAAATGGAGTTACTAAAATCCAATAGGTCTCATCACTCCCTTAGAAAGGGGTGTCATGGTAGATGATCTATTAAGAAATCTTCAACCCAAGTATTCATATTACTCACTATAAGAAGTTAGGCATTTAGAGGGTACAATTTTGCATCCATAGGTGGTCAGACTATTTGCATCCATAAGGCTTCCATAACTAGTGGACACATATCACTGTTTATTTTAAAATGTGCAAGCATATTCTGTGTCCACAAGTGGACACATGCGAGCACGGATGAGTGCTTGTAGATGCAAAACCTGCAAAAAATTTAGACGAGTTGCCTCCCTCCCATACCTCTCCCTATCATTTCTCATTTCCATCTTCCTCCAAAACCCTAAAACCCTTCTCCTCTATTCCTCTGACCACCACATCCTCATCCTCCCTGATCTCCACCATTGTCGCCACCACCACTTCCTCCTCCTACCCATTGAATAATGTTACATCCTCTCATTTATGCCCCCATCTCCCCTCCTCCTCCTACTCCTTGCAAGTAGCTCTTTGGCGTCGTCACCTCCTCCTCTGCCTTGTTGAGAACATCGGTCCGACAACACCTCCTCCTCCCATCCAACTCGACTTATATGTATATCTCCATCTCTTTTCTTTGTCATATACAATAACTTTGATAATTTATTAGATGTATGTTACATTTCTTCTTGGCACTCTACATGTTCGATGAAATTTCTAGGTGAGAAAAGAAGAAGAAGATTATGTTGTTATGCTTGATTATTATTATTATAGCATGTTTTTATTTATTTATGAATGTATACATGTATTCATGTTTTTGTTTGAGTATATAAAGAGATGACCTCAAGATGATGCACACTTGGCCTTTGGATCCTTTAATTTTTAATGCATCGTGTTCAATAATCAAAGATACATGCTCTAAGATGTTCGAATAATCATTGACAAACTTTAAACTTAAATTTACTATACCCCTTATTTAAATGAATTTCATAATTTATTTTTCCTAACGTTTATCATGTTTCCTATCATCCTCCACCTTAGAACCATTAGTGAGAGTACAAAAGATGGGGTACATAATTTTTTGAAGTTGGCTAACTTCATGGGCTACTTGTTAGATGTATGTATGTGTATGTATGCATGTATGTATGTTTTTGTATGTATATATGTGCATGTATATGTATGTATGTGTATGTAGCATATTCAAAAGAACAAGTGTATATGTGCATGTATGTATATGTGTGTATGTATATGTATGAATATATGTATGTATATAAGTATATATATGTATGTATGTATGTATGTATGTATGTATGTATGAATGTATGAATATTTGTGTGTGTATAATATGTATGTGTGTGTATATGTTTATGAATGTAAGTAAGTATGTTCATGAATGCATGTATGTGTATAATATGTATGTGTGTATGTGGAACATTTCCCAAAAAAATATGTGTGTGTATGTATGTATATGTGTGCGTGTGTGTATGTGTGTGTACTTATGTGTACGTATGTACGTATGTATGTGTTTCTATGTATGTATATATGTGTGTATGTGTGTATGTATGTTTATGAATGTAATTAAGTATGTTATGGAATCTACATGTGTGTATGTCTGTATAATGTGTATGTGTATGTATGTATACATATGTATGTGTGTATATACGTATTTGGATACATTTATCCATATGACCATATGTTATCATATGTGTCACATTAAAATACCTATTTGTGACAACATATCTATCACAAAAAAGCCTTAATTAATGTGACAATATTTGACACAATTATTTGTGGTTGGGAAGATAATTAGGTTAAAAAGGTAGGTACATGTAAAATCGCACAAATCAAATTTACATACCGTGTGTCCCTTCCATACTGGATGTGTGTGTGGTCATGCACAATGGGTGGCATGTGCAACACATGGAAAGATTTCATCACTCCTAATGTGTTATATTTGTTTATTTTTGCACAAAATCATTGGACTCATAACAGGATGAGATATCCTGGTCCAATGGTCGTGGATTTTGAGTGTGCAGCTGGAAGATATTTTTTTACAAGTATAATCCCAAAAAACAATCATAGCAAACACTTTATTTAGGCACAATTTTAGGGTTACATAACTAGATGTCCCTTCATAAACCAATCAAATATACGTAGATACCTAGTCAACGTAGATGACTAAATGTTTTACATACACCTTTTAGTTCTCATTTGTAACATGTACAAATGGATGGCGTAAGATGTCCTTATAGTATAGCATTTACGTTGGCTTTCCTTAGTTTGGGGGTCCCAGGCTAAGGGATTGCATAAAGATTAAAACCCTACTATGAGGTGATCTTTGTCATATGCAGAAGTAGATTATACTTGTCCAAAATTTGCCAGCATAAACCCTTCCTCTTAGGTATACCAAATCATTTGTAATCTACCCTCACTATTGTAACTATGATGACAATATTAAGAGTCTGTCATGATTGATTTATGGGGTATACTTAACGGGTGTGGGGGTCATGTTGCCTAATTTTAGGTCGGTATAAACTAGCACCTGACAACAATCATATTTTATTAGGATTCGAATCTTTATGGATAGGCTCAAGTGATAACATAAAGAAAACATTTCTCCTTTCATCTCTTAGAGTTAGTGTAATAGGGTTAAGACAATAGTATATAAGGTTTATGTATTAGTAGATTTTCACTCAAACTATCTTGTCAGTGTAGGTCTAACCATGTATTTTACATGTGCATGGATGTACAACCATTTGGATGTTAATGAGACTATGAGATATACATTCCTATATAGCGTGTATGGTTTCCTTAGGTTTTCTTATGCTAAGGGGCTAGGTATTGTTAATCGAGATGGGAAGATCATATGTTCGGGCAAGCGGTGTGACATATTAAAGAAAGTTTCACGAAACATAGTTGCAGAACATTTGTGTCGAAAATGATAATCGGAGGGGTATGCGACATGGTATGTCCATGGAGAGAAGAGACGTAAGATCCATGAGCCATCTAAACCTCGTGATAGCATGTTTATCCAAATGGTCAGAGACATCACTGGACCAGATCTCAACCAGGCATCCAATACCGAGGACAACGAGGGGGGAAACCGGCTATTTAATGAACTGTTATGTAATGCAGGAACCTATTTGTCCTGGGTGCAACACCTTTTCAAAGTTTCCTATCATGGACGAACTGCTGTCAGTAAAGAATTAATACAATATTACTGATACATGTTTTGATGTCATGATTAAATTAATAAAGAGAATGTTGCAAGAGAGAAATGAATTACCATATAGTTTTACATGATCAAGATAATGATGAGTAAGTTAGGTCTGTTAGAGGTGTAGATTGATGCATGTCCAAACCACCTCATGCTACTATGTAGATAATATGGACGTGACTAGTTATCAAATTTGTGGTGATACAAGGCTGATATGAAATCAAATGTCCCTCAGAAAGTGTTTCACTACTTTCCACTAACACCACATCTGCAAAGACTTTACTATTGCAAGGAAAGTGCAAAAGAGATGGCATGGCATGAAGACTATACATTTGATGGAAATATTGAGCATCCTTTAGATTCTGGATGTTGGCAACCTTTGAAAGAATCATGTCCGAGATTTGATATAGAAAGGAGAAATATGGTAATCAGGTTGTCAATTGATGGATTTAATCTACATGGACGTGGAAAAGATTATTCATGTTGGCCAAGTAGATGTGTTGGGAACTTGGTTATGATGCATTGCACCCCACTTCATGCATGTGGAGGCACCCCAACCTAAGGCCTTCTGCTTGCCTTAAAATCATAGTGTGAGGTCTCACCTGGAAAAAGACCACAAACTATCCACGAAGCTTGGATGATCCATATCAATTAATAATGATTAGAATTTATCTTTTTGTGAGGACAGTTCACTCGATTGTCCCTTTTGTACACTTTATAATTATATCTTGCTTGTTATAGTTTTTATATCATACTGGGAAACTTTACCCATAACATACTTATGTACTGGATCCGCAGGTTCTCAAAAGTAGGCGTAGCATTAAGCGATAGTTATTGTCTTGGAGCTATTCTTTTTGTGCAGATACACTTTTGTGGTACAGTACTTGTAGACAATGTTTATTTGTAGCCTTCTTGCTTTAATTTACTTGTAGTTTTGTGAGACATGTCATGTACAATGTATGTATGGGTACAAAGTTTTGATGCATACAAGTATTTTTTTTTGGTGGATGTGGATTATAAATAGTGAATGTCAGACATGATACGGGTGGAAGGAAATTTTTAATTACATCATTTAATGCTATTTTTCCTTATTATATTTATATTGTGTAGTTTGAATGTGGAATTTTATGTGCATGGAAATCGTTCTGTTGAGTCCCCGGATCCTAAGTAGTCAGTCGTCACAATGATAAGGAGATGGAGCATGAGAATATCATGAGGATAAAGAGGATCAATAAGATGAATTATAGGAGTAAGAAGAAGATGAAGTGGTAGTAGGAGGATGACGAGGAGAAGAAGAGAAAGGATGAGGTGGAACACGAAGAGAATTTATAAGATGAGCCTGACGAGCATGAAGGAGGAGGATGCGTAGATAATAAAGAAAGAAGATGAGTACAAGTAGGTGGAATAAGAAGAAAGATGCTAAAGTTAGATGAAAGAAAAATGAGGATTGAGGGGAGGAATAGAAGGAAGAAGAAGAAAGAAGGAGATTATGGGGATGAGGAGAAGGGAGAAGAAGAAGGAGATTGGGGAGCTGATTATCGATTTAACTGTGGTTCAACACCCATAATACTTGTACCCTATACACATTCCTATACGGTTATAATAACTTTTGGCCTGCTCTTTATTGCATTTCTATATATTATCTGTGGGTTGATTATCGATTTAACTGAGGTCATTGTGAGCTGTCACTTCAGCGATTGTGCCCTCGCCTTGTGAGCGCACACGACCGCTCCCTGGTCTCTCGATTGATCAGTCATACCCGTGAAAGGTACATATTCCATGTGTTAGATGAAAATGACAATGATACAACTTCATTTGATGAAGAATTCACGGATCATGACATGGGTAGATGGATGCTAGTAATGAAGTCCAAAGTGGTAATGCTTCGACAAAGAGATAGATGACACACACACAAGGGGGTGCTTGATGAATCTCGTATTCATCACTCTAAATCTCATTTATTAAGCTCAAATCCCTTAAAATCAACAGCATTCTGGCATCTATTATGCATAATTAGCATTAGTGCATGATTTCATAAGAATTGCATTTTAGCACAAAAATCTGCACAAATTAAGAAGCCAAAAATCCAAGCCAAAAATGACCTGAAAATAGCCTAACTTCCCCGATTTTTGACTCATTCATACTAACTCCGAATAATACAAAACCACCTCCATTGTGTATATATCACTAACAAGAATAAAGAAAAATACAAAAAAATAACCAACCCAAATAAGTGGACCAAAAACCCAAACCCTAATTTCAGAATTTCTGGACTGAAAACCTCATATCTCCCTCATCCAATGTCCGATTTAATCCTACTCACTTTTGAACTAATGTACATTCAATTACCTTCAAAACAAGACCAAGTTCAAGTGAATCAGAGCTCATATGTGAAAGTTGGGTTTTGGGCCTCTTTTGTACATTGTATATTTAAGCGGTTTCTGACCTAATATTTTATGTACATATTTTATGAATTAATAAAAATACAAAAAAATAGATTAAGGTGTCTTTATTTACTCTTGATTTTTACCATATTTTTTCGGATTTTTATCTGATCTAAAAAGGACATAAAAATTACAAAAACCCCAAAATCAAGGTGTTCTATGTACATGGGATACCCCAAAAATACCACTTTATGCAAATGATCGATTTTGCTTTTGATGTCTTCATGAAAGTTGTAGATCTCATAGAGACGAACAACTTTAGTGAAGAATCTTTTTCGATCCGAGGTCATTTACTATTTATTATCGATTTTACAAATCTTTTATTCTCGAATTTTCTGGTGCTGACACGTGGCAGCACCTGGTGCCGCCATGTATCAGCCATTTTTGAGCTTATTTAAACTCGTTTTTTATTATAAAAAAATTAAAAAATTATTTAAACAAAATTAAAAAAAATAAATAAAATAAATAAATAAAATCGGACGCACGTGCGTCGCACGTGCCTCCAAGGCACGTGCTCCGCACGCGCGCCTCCCTTTCTCTTCCTCTCTCCGCCACGTGGCGCGACAGGCGCCCTCCGATCAAACTCGATCGGACGGCGCCTGTGCGTCGTCCTCCTCAGCCCCTTTCCCCTTTGGGAGCGGCGCCGCCTTCCCCTTCCTCCGCGAATCGCGCGTCGCCGCTGCATATCTCTCCTCCAAAATCTCCGGCCATCTCCGATCCCCCATAGATCTCGCGCCGCCACCTCCCTCGTCAAATCCTCGTCCCTGATCTCGTTTCCATCTCTGGCAAGAACCCCCTCCCCTATTTAACCCAAGCGCCACCTCCTCGCCAACCCATCCGCCGCTTGCACGAAAGTCTAGGAGCCGGTGTGACAGGCCGCTTCTTCCCCTTCTCCGGCGAGGTCCGAGCCTCACCAGCTCGTTGCAGCGCCGCCAAGTCGACCTGCTCTGTTCCGGCATCGACCGTCGAGCCCACCCTTCCAGGTATCCTCTCTCTCCCCTCTCTCTCTCTCGCTCTATCCATCATCGCCGCCCCTGCCGTCGTTCATCCCCGACTCCGACAAGAGCCAACGCCTCGCCGTTCTCCTCCACCTCGATTCAGCTCTGACCACGCCTCGACGATTCCGCACCAACCACCGACTCCGACACGTCGTCTTCTCCAACCAGTTCTGCCTACGACATCATGCTCCGGCCTCCCTCCACCGACAATGCCTTCTCTCGGCCGTGTGTCGGCCAGAGGAAGGCCGACGCTCCTTTGCCTCCGCTTTCGCTCCACCGCATCGCCGCTTCACCTCCACCGGAGCTCCGCCAGCCTCTGCCCCTCTCAAATCGTGACCGGCCGGGCGGTGGTCCCGAGGCCCTCCTCACGCGTGTGGCGCCTGACAGGAGGGAATGACGTCAGCCTTACGTCACCAGAGGTCACGTGCGACCCACGTGGCCGTCTAGTCAATTTGCAGACAAGCCCCTGGAAGTCCTCCTATTTGCGCTCCAACCCCGCCAACTAGAGGCACGTGCAGGGCACGTGCTCTCTGGTAATTTTGCATTAACGCCCCCCAGACTATCGGTAATTACATATAGGTCCCCCTCTGCTTATTTATTTATTTTATTTATATTGCACTTATACCCCTGTGTTCCCCTGTGATTTTGGACCTCTTCTTTACATTATTTTATTAATCCAAAAATAGCATGATGTTTGTTAATTAATTCTCTACACTTTGACATATTGTGGGCATTTTTGTGATCAGTGGTTAATTAATAATTAATTATTTTGTAGACAATTGCAAATTTTGCCCAATTTGAGCTCTGAAATTCATAGTTGATTAACCGTTGCTCAAAAAATTCTCGAAAAATCACATCTTGTAGAGTTAATTATTCTTAACATTGTGCCCAAAAAGAATTGCATTTACATGCATATTTTACCCCATAAAAATCATTTTGCATATTTCATTGTTTAATTTTTAATAGGTATTAGATCTCATATTTTTAAGATTTAGGATTTTTCTGAGATCAATCACCTAGTGATAAATCTTAGATAATTTTGTTCCTCGAAAATAAGTAGGTTTAGTATTTATCATAATTAAATATTTAAATTCATTTTGTTTGCATTTAAAAATCCATAAAAAATTCATATCGCATCCAAAAATTCAAAAAATTACAGTGCACTCATTTCATCATAATTTACATTGTGGCCAAATTTCGTATTTTTTCGGACATTGTTTGAACGTAATTCACATTTTAGTCCCTAAAATAGGCCAAATTCGCATATTCCACCCTCTATTGCATTGAAAATTCGAAAAAACGTCTCGAAAACCGAACACGAACTCTGATAGACTTAATTCTAGGTTGTTCCTTTGCCTCCTTGTGATCGACCTTGGGATTTGCCCAAGTAAAATAAACATAAAACCACGAGATTAAAAATTGAACGTATTATTTGTGGTTATTTTCTTGACCGGTTCTTATTGCCGCCTCTAACGCATGACTTATCATCTTTAATACGAACGATAAAAACAACTTTTTAAACTCGGCATTTTCGGATTCGTCAGATGGCGCCGTTGCTGGGGAGGCAAACGGCTTAGATTTTTGTCTTGAAATTTTTTGTTCGGTTTTCCGCATTCGGGTAGTCTGACCCTCGAATTTCGCATTGTAAATTTCATTTTTTTTCCTGCAATTTATTTTCAGCACGTATTTTTCATATCTTTTTGAGTCACTCTCTTACATTTTCTCTCTTATTTTTCTTGCGAGGTACTTTGTACGTGGAGCGGTTTTTCAAAAACCGACGCAACTTCACCGACTTTTGCAAAAACCGCAAATAAAATTAAGATCGAGTCGTGAGAGAGCATAGAGTCTAGGTTTATTTCTGCAAATTTTAATTTTTGTAATTAATTGCTTATTTACAGTGGTGTCCTTTTGGACTCTCGCGTGTGTAGAAAGACCTCTGACTTTATTCTGTGGTGTGCCGTGGCCTGTTTCACTCTCCAGTGAGGGTGGGGCCCGACTTGAGTGGCGATTAGAATAGACCTGCACATACAGCTCTCAGAGCATTTATATTTTTGCTTGTGCTTGTGGGATCTTAAAGCCACACTGCACTTTAATTGAGATGTACATAGATCGTTCAATTTAGCCAAAATTTAAATCAATTCTTCCCGCTAATAGAACTTTCTGCTTAGGTGCGGTTTTTCATCGGCTTGCATTTCATTTAGAATAATTTTTTAAATTCTGTCTAGCATCCCACATGGAGATTGCGAGGATTCACTGTAAGTCTTCTAACTGAGCATTCATCATAGTTTTCCGTGTGCATCGGCTTTTCCCGAATTCCTCTCTCTTGTTTTATAACATAACTTTAAAGGAAATTGGGACTGGACGGTAGACGTGTATTTGTGCTCATCTAATTTTTCAGTGATCACCTCATTAAAATCGGGACTGCTAAATATAGCTGATCTTAAAGAACCCATAAAAACAAGAATTTCTACGGGAGAGCAACCCCGACCTTGAATGTTCTATTTTTCTAAGCGAGAGAGAAGACACTTAAAGCTAGAGCCCAAATCCGAAATTTCAGCTCGCTAACAAGATTGTCTTTTCACCATTTAAAATTGACAAGATAATTGGTCGAACTCTTACGACCTTCACTGTGTGAGTTGGTAAACAAAATTTTGTATTGTGTTTGATCTGTGCGTAAAACTTAATACCTCACTAGTACTTAGATCAACATCCATACACCCCTTGATAATCTCTTGAATTCGAGAATGGAAAATTGTGGTAATTTCTGTTCGAGCTCAGCGAACCCTTTTCTGACCACCACAAACTTTCCAGTCTCAAATGCTCTGAGCCACTCTTACTCAGAACCACCTTGGGTTCAGGGACACCTTCCCCTAGAATCCTCATCTTATAATGCTCTTCAAACTATTGACTCCTATTTTTCACAATCTGAAGGTGAAAAGAAGAACTCATAAAAAATGCCTCCAAAGAAGACCAATCCTGAAGATGACCTCAATGAAGATCCGATGCAAATGATTCTCATAAGACTAGTTGCATCTGAGCAGCAGCAAAATTTGATGAGGGAACAACTAGAAAGAATGAATGTAGAGGAAGAACCACCAATGGAGGCTGCATACAATCCCGGGCAATATAGAGTCATAAATTACTTGCAGCCACCTCAGCCTGAGGTTCACCATGAACTGAAGCCACACTTCATGAATCAATTACTACAATTTCATGGTAATTCGGATGAAGAACCTTATGAACTCTTGCGTGATTTGGAGATAGTATGTTCTAATCAGAGGCACCCACAAGTCAGCCAAGACTACATTCGTCTCACTGCATTACCTTTCGCCTTGAAGGGTAAGGCAGATTACTGGGTGAAAAAATTGGGAGTGACGGTGACCACCTATGATAGGTTCAAGAACCTATTCTTGAAAAAATTCTACCCCTTGAGTCGAACCAATCAAATGAGGACTCGCATCACTAGCTTCTCTCAGATGCCAAATGAACTACTTTGTGATGCATGGGATAGATTTAAAGATCTGCTGCAAAAATGCCACTGCCATGACCTAGATAATAACATCCTGGTCCAATCCCTCTATTATGGCCTTAACCACGGGACTCAGGGTTTAGTCAGTGCTGCCTGTGGAGGAAACTACACATCCCGAGGAGCTGATACCGTCTGGAAAATACTGGAGAAAATGGCGGAGACTAGCCGTTCACAAATTGCTAGTAGAGCTTACACTGATTCACTGAACACTATCAAGCCAAAGGAGGGAAACAAACTTTCGCAGAAATAGCAGAGGACATGCTTCCCAACATGAACAACATCACAGATAAATTAACAGTTGTGGATCACATTAATAAAAGGGTGAACGACTTCGACAACCGGCTCTCCCAGTTTCCAAAGCAAATGGAGGAACTCACTGAGAAGGTATCCAAGATAGGGATGTCTACTGCACCTACGGTCCCAATTTATCATGTGCATCATGTCCAAGAGCAGCCAGGCTCTGGACAACCGCAACCATGGACTCAGGACCAATCCTATGCCCAACTTTCCCATCAGTCACCTCCGCCAGCCGAGACAGTCATAGAAGCCCCGCCTCTGACATTCAAGATAAATGGCATCTGGTACACACAAGATAAGACTCGACAGGGTAATACGGGGGACCGTCAGCAATATCAACGTCCACCCACCTTCTACAATGCCGCATTTCCCACCGCTCCACAACACAATCAGCCCTCGAGGCAGCAGCAACCACACGACCGTCAGAACCAACCTCAACAACATCGTCAACAGTATCAAGCTCCAAATCAAGCTTCTCGATCATACAAACCTCCAGAAGACCCGGTTGATATCCAGAAACAAATGCTGGAGGAAATTCGCAGCTTCCGGAATGAACTGTACGATCTACGGGTAGATGTTAATCGTCTATCCCGTTGGAAGGAAGAACAGACAGCCCCAGCCACAGCCATTCCCGCCCAAGTTCAAGCTAACCCTAATAGCTTGAACAAATCTCAATCATCTCAATACAATAATCATGTATATTACTCAGATTTTTCCACATCTGAACACGAGATCCTTTCGTTTGACAATATCAATGCCATGTCCCTCAAGAGCGGAAGGACCGTGGTCGTACCTGACCGGGTAAGGGAAGCTGACCATCATGACTCGGAAGATCAACCGGAGGATGCTTCTGAGGATGAAGACGAAGGATGCCCGAGGATTTCAGCTCAAAATAAGGGAAAAGCATCTATGAAGACCACAGAGGACCTTGAACCTCTAGTTGCTGCAAAAATACCTTTGTCACCATTTCAGCAACATGATTATTATCCAAAACATTATGATTGTAATAATAACTCCAAATCCAATAAAGATGCTCTTATTTATGATTCTGGATCTCTTTCTCCTGCCTCAAATGCTTCCATTCCTTTCCCCCATGCTCTTAAGAAAGGAAAACAAAAGAAAATTATCCAGAGTGACCCAGTGATGGAAAAGTTCTGTCAACAGAACATCACAGTGAAGGTACCCTTTGATCAATATGTGGCCAGTAATCCGGCATTTCAGAAATATTTGAAAATGAAATGTACCCCCACCCGGACTCGTACAAAGAAAACAAATCAGTTTGTGGAGACCCATGTTCTGACAGTGGCCACTACCAAATGCGTGAGAAACCAGCATTTACCAAAAAAGAAAAGAGATCTGGGTGCTCATTATGTGGAAAGCTGCATTGGCGGTATCGCATTCGCACGCACACTTCTCGACAATGGTTCTTCCATCAATCTTCTTCCCTTAGCCTTATATTACCGATTGGAGTTAGGACCTCTTCAGAAATCACTATCTTTACTCCAATTCACCGACAAATCGACTAAAAGACCTAAGGGAGAAGTGAAAAACGTTGTCATTATGGTTGAGGGTACGGAATACAAAGTGGACTTCACTGTCCTTGACATGGAGACTCCGAACCATTGGAAAGAGTCGCAAATCATTTTGGGAAGACCATTCTTAAGAACCGCCAAGGCTGTATTCTATTACGACACTAGAATGATGAAATTCCGCTCCCTAGATGGAGAAGTGGATCTGGAAATGAAACAAACAAAATGGCAAAGACCTGATTCCGAATCCACCACTGAAGATGCCGAAACATCCGAGTGTAATCTTATCAGCACTACTGAACCATGGGACCAACTGCCAGATCTTCACATGGATACCATCACATCAGAAGAAGAAACAATGTGCCATACAGTATGTGAGCTATTGCCAGACAAATCTGAACACCTGGATATGTATAATCTTGATGACACAGAAATCCTTTCGGATTGGTCCATCCCATCTTCTTCGAAAAAAATCGATGACGAGTCGAACGCGGCTTTGACCGAATTACCGCACTACTTTTGCGATCCGACTCACTTTCCTTCAAGATCAGTGGATAGCATATCACAGAATGATCCACCACCAACAAGCACTGAACCAGACTTAAAATATATTCGGCCAGATTTGATTGATGGCGTAGATCTGCCAAAGCTGAAACCTCTCCCTCCCACATTGAAGTATGCATTTCTCAATGGACCCAAAGACAAATTCCCTGTGATCGTTAGCTCATCATTGACCTTAGAACAAGAATCCAGACTACTAGAAGTCCATGAGCGAAATCGAAAAGCCATCGGTTGGACGGTGTCGGATCTCGTAGGAATCAACCCCGCTCTCTGCTCGCACCAAATTTATGTTGAGGATAACGCAAGGCCTTCCCGTGAATTTCAGAGAAGATTAAACCCCAGTCTTCGGGAAGTGGTTAAGAAAGAAATCGAGAAATGGTGCAAAGCAGGTTTTATATACCCCATTTCTGGCTTCAAGTGGGGTGCCCCCCCCCCTTCATGTCGTCCCTAAGAAGTCGGGAATCCAGATGGTCACCAACGAGGAGGGGGTAGAGATCGCGACCCGAGTACCCACGTCGTGGCGCGTCTGTGTCGATACAGGTGCCTGAATGCTTTGACCAAGAAAGATTACTTTCCACTGCCATTTATTGATCAAATCTTGGAGAGACTTGCAGGTAAAGCCTTCCTCTGTTTTCTTGACGGGTACTCTGGCAACAATCAAGTAGCTATCACTCTCGAGCATCAGGAAAAAAACCACATTTACATGTCCCTTCGGTACCTACGCATTCAAGCGCATGCCATTCGAGCTTTGTAATGCCCCAGGAACTTTTCAGCGGTGCATGATTTCCGTATTTGCCGAAATGGTGGGCGATTTCCTTTCCATTGGGATTCAAGAAAATACCATTGGGACGATCCTTTCCTTTTTTATGAAGGAGCGGATTGTGTCTGGAAAAGATGTATTCCTCAAGAAGAATACCAGAGTGTCCTCACACATTTTCATACTCTCGAGGCTGGAGGGCACCATTTGGGAAAGAGAACCGCACACAAGGTACTCCAATGTGGATTGTACTCGCAGACCTTATTTCGTGATGCTAATGAATCTGTACGGTCTTGCCCGATTTGTCAAAGGATGGGAGGGACTGTTGGTTATAGAGACGAAATGCCCATGCAACCAATGATTTTCTGTGATGTTTTTGATGCATGGAGGATTGATTTTATGGGTCCCTTTCCCAATAGCAATGGATTTGAGTACATCTTGTTAGCGGTTGATTATTTGTCTAGATGGGTAGAGGCTATTCCAACCCGAACCGCAGATAGCAAAACTGTCTGTAAGTTTATCAAGGATAATATCATTGCAAGGTTCAGGATATCAAAAGTTTTGATTTCTAATGGAGGTAGCCACTTTGTGAATAGGGAAATGAGATCTTTGGCTAAGGAGTACAAATTTGAACATAGAATAGCCAACTCTTATCATCCACAATCTAATGGCATGGCAGAGGTTTCTAATAGAGAGGTGAAGAGTATACTTCAAAAGTTGGTAAGTCCAGATAGGAAGGATTGGTCAAAACTATTGGATCAAGTTCTTTGGGCCTATAGGACAGCATATAAAACACCACTCGGTACTTCACCTTTTAGGATGATCTATGGCAAGCCATGTCATCTACCTGCAGAACTGATTCACAAATCTGAATGGGCGATTAAAAAATTGAACTGGAGTTGTCACCTTGGAAAATTATGTCGAGACTTAAATTTGAATGAGCTAATTGAAATCCGAAACCGAGCATATGACAACAGTGTGATTTATAAGGACAAGGCAAAGAAATGGCATGATAGACACATTCGAGATAAAACCTTTGTTCCTAGGCAGAAAGTATGGTTGTTTAATGCTCGGTTAAAGATTTTTCATAGGAAACTGAAATCAAAATGGACGGGTCCCTGTGTTGTCATCGATGTGCATACCAATGGAAGTATGGATATTGCAGAACTCAAAGACGATGCACAACCTTTCTCAGTGAATGGACAATTACTGAAGCCATATATAGAATCATTCAAAGAACATACAGTGCAAGTTGAGGTCATCTACTTCATGCAGAGCGAGGACATTGACGATGTATCAGATCAGTCCCACCCTCCCTCCCGACCACATCGGTCTCCTTGTACAACTTCTTCCTCTACTTAGGCCAAAGTCTAAGTATGGGGGGGGACCGATGCCATCTGTATATAACATTTCTCCCTCATGGCACTCCTATCTTTCGATCGCTCCATATCCATCCTTCTTCTATACTTAGGTTGACCAAAGCCTAAGTATAGGGGGACCCGACACCCACCCGTATATACTCTCCTCATTTACATATCCTAACCACCTCTTCTTGCGCTCTTCTTCTATACTTAGAATATTCACAGTCTAAGTATAGGGGGCGAACCATTGTATAATTTTACTCTCTTACGCTTAGCCCGAGCTATGTCTTCATTACGCTTCTTGTGCTCTGAGGACACAACACTCGCTAAGTATAGGGGGGTCTGTATATATACTGTGTATATATTTTAGTCATACCTCGTACTTGCGCATAAGTCTATATGTATTTACGGGGTGGTGTATTAATTCTCTACACAAAAAATTGCTACTAACACTGACTATGCCCAAAATTTTTGAAAAAAAATGGATTCTTATTTATTTTTGCATAAAAAAAATCCCATGCATATAAAATTTTTTTCTGCATTCCACACACTTGCACCTCATCCAGAATCGCATTCATTTGCATCTGTGAAAAGTCATTGGGTTCTAATCCAAGTTATGAGCTGAAACCGAGAGTGGTCTGGACTTGACCTTAATCCACCTAATTTTCAGAGGAACTTCATCGAGAAATAGGATTTTAGAAGCTCAGGTCTTTGACTTAATTCTTTGAGTTCCACATGACAATGCACAGAGTTTGACTCTTAGTGTCTAACCTGGTCTCTTCATTCTGGGTACAACTCTGGAATAAGAAATTAATTTGTACTCTCGCACTATGCACTTAGCTCAACTCAAACGGATGTTGGAAGACTGTGTGAGTTTCTTTTCTAGTAGCGTAGAAATCTAAAGACCGGAGTAGGGGTTGAAATAAAGCTTCGGAAAAGAGATGGACGGCTGGGCACAATTTTTCTAAGACCCCAAAAAATGTACGGAAACAAAAGATTATATATCCGTAGGGGCAAAACAAGATCCAAGCAGAACCACCAAAAATTCCAAATAGAAAGAAGCATTCTACCAAATAAATATCCGATCAAAAGGTCCGAGCTTCAAGAAACCTGCAGATCTTGGTGAAGACTCGGCTACACTGGCCATCTTCACAAGGAGAGGTGACTACACTGGCCACCCTCCAGTTCTTTTCTCATTCTTCTAACTTCTCCCCCCAATTCGATTGTGAACACAGCACGACAGACCTTAGAAGGAAATACCTGACTCCCCGAGGACGAGTTATTGGAGAGGAGGTTTGCGCGGTAGTCCGGCATTCCGGGTGGGAAGAGCTAAAACCTTTCACACACAAGAGTCGGTTATTCAATGTTCATAGGTATGCTTTGGGAAGAGGATTGATCTAAGATGACTTCTGAGCCGAAACTGTAAGCAATGATGTGTATAACTTAAGGGTTGTTGATTTTAAAATTCTAGGTCTCACAGAAGTTCCGACACACTATTAATCCAAAGGTTGAGTCTAGATTCATTTTCACCTTCAGCTCATGGTCTTGGTATGGAACCCAATCTCATTTCACTTCATGGCATTTCTTTTTAATAATCAGGAACGAGCATGCTTTAAGTATAGGGGGGTGATGAATCTCGTATTCATCACTCTAAATCTCATTTATTAAGCTCAAATCCCTTAAAATCAACAGCATTCTGTCATCTATTCTGCATAATTAGCATTAGTGCATGATTTCATAAGAATTGCATTTTAGCACAAAAATCTGCACAAAATAAGAAGCCAAAAATCCAAGCCAAAAATGACTTGTAAATAGTCTAACTTCCCCAATTTTTGACTCATTCATACTAACTCCGAATAATACAAAACTACCTCCATTGTGTAGATATCAACAAGAATAAAGGAAAAATACAAAAAAATAACCAACCCAAATAAGTGGACCAAAAACCCAAACCCTAATTTCAGGATTTCCGGACTGAAAACCTCATATCTCCCTCATCCAATGTCCGATTTAATCCTACTCACTTTTGAACTAATGTACATTCAATTATCTTCAAAACAATACCAAGTTCAAGTGAATCGGAGCTCATATGTGAAAGTTGGGTTTTTGGGCCTCTTTTGTACATTGTATATTTTAGCGGTTTCTGACCTAATATTTTATGTACATATTTTATGAATTAATAAAAATCCAAAAAAATAGATTAAGGTGTCTTTATTTACTCTTGATTTTTACCATATTCTTCCGGATTTTTATCTGATCTAAAAAGGATATAAAAATTATAAAAACCCAAAATCAAGGTGTTCTATGTACATGGGATACCCCAAAAATACCACTTTGTGCAAATGATCGATTTTGCTTTTGATGTCTTCATGAAAGTTGTAGATCTCATCGAGACAAACAACTTTTATGAAGAATCTTTTTTTATCCGAGGTCATTTACTATTTATTATCGATTTTACAAATCTTTTATTCTCGAATTTTCTGGTGCTGACACGTGGCCGCACCTGGTGCCGCCACCTCCTCGCCAACCCATCCGCTGCTTGCACGAAAGTCTAGGAGCCGGTATGACAGGCCGCTTCTTCCCCTTTTCCGGTGAGGTCCGAGCCTCACCAGCTCGTTGCAGCGCCGCCAAGTCGACCTGCTCTGTTCCGGCATCGACCGTCGAGCCCACCCTTCCAGGTATCCTCTCCCCCCCCCCCTCTCTCTCTCTCTTTCTCTCACTTTGTCCATCATCGCCGCCCCTGCTGCCGTTCATCCCCGACTCCGACAAGAGCCAACGCCTCGTCGTTCTCCTCCGCCTCGATTCAGCTCCGACCACGCCTCGGCGATTCCGCACCAACCACCGACTCCGACACGTCGTCTTCTCCAACCAGCTCCGCCTACGACATCACGCTCCAGCCTCCCTCCACCGACAACGCCTTCTCTCAGCCGTGTGTCGGCCAGAGGAAGGTCGACGCTCCTCTGCCTCCGCTTTCGCTCCACCGCATCGCCGCTTCACCTCCACCGGAGCTCTGCCAGCCTCCGCCCCTCTCAAATCGCGACCGGCCGGGCGGTGGTCCCGAGGCCCTCCTCACGCGCGTGGCGCGTGACAGGAGGGAACGACGTCAGCCTTACGTCACCAGAGGTCACGTGCGACCCACGTGACCATCTGGTCAATTTGCAGACAAGACCCTGGAAGTCCTCCTATTTTATTTATATTGCACTTATACCCCTGTGTTCCCTGTGATTTTGGACCTCTTCTTTACATTATTTTCTTAATCCAAAAATAGCATGATGTTTGTTAATGAATTCTCTACACTTTGACATATTGTGGGCATTTTTGTGATCAGTGGTTAATTAATAATTAATTATTTTGTAGACAGTTGTAAATTTTGCCCAATTTGAGCTCTGAAATTCATAGTTGATTAATCGTTGCTCTAAAAATTCTCGAAAAATCACATCTTGTAGAGTTAATTATTCTTAACATTGTGCCTAAAAAGAATTGCATTAACATGCATATTTTACCCCATAAAATCATTTTGCATATTTCATTGTTTAATTTTTAATAGGTATTAGATCTCATATTTTTAAGGTTTAGGATTTTTCTGAGATCAATTACCTAGTGATAGATCTTAGATAATTTTGTTCCTCGAAAATAAGTAGGTTTAGTATTTATCATAATTAAATATTGAAATTCATTCTGTTAGCATTTAAAAATCCATAAAAAATTCATATCGCATCCAAAAATTCAAAAAAAAAATTACAGTGCACTCATTTCATCATAATTTACTTTGTGGCCAAATTTCGTATTTTTTCGGACATCGTTTGAATGTAATTCACATTTTAGTCCCTAAAATAGGCCAAATTCGCATATTGCACCCTCTATTGCATTGAAAATTAAAAAAAAATCGTCTCAAAAACCGAACACGAACTCTGATAGGCTTAATTCTAGGTTGTTCCTTTGCCTCCTTGTGATCGACCTTGGGACCTGCCCAAGTAAAATAAACATAAAACCACGATATTAAAAATTGAACGTATTATTTGTGGTTATTTTCTTGACTGGTTCCGATTGCCGCTTACAATGCACGACTTATCATCTTTAACACGAACGATAAAAACAACTTTTTAAACTCGGCATTTTTGGATTCGTCAGATGGCACCGTTGCCGGGGAGGCAAACGGCTTAGATTTTTGTCTTGAAAATTTTTTTTCGGTTTTCCGCATTCGGGTAGTCTGACCCCCGAATTTCGCATTGTAAATTCCATTTTTTCCTGCAATTTATTTTCAGCACTTATTTTTCATATCTTTTTGAGTCACTCTCTTACATTTTCTCTCTTATTTTTCTTGCGAGGTACTTTGTACGTGGAGCGGTTTTCAAAAACCGACGCAACTTCACCGACTTTTGCAAAAACCGTAAATAAAATTAAGATCGAGTCGTGAGAGAGCGTAGAGTCTAGGTTTATTTCTGCAAATTTTAATTTTTGTAATTAATTGCTTATTTACAGCGGTGTCCGTTTGGACTCTCGCGTGTGTAGAAAGACCTCTGACTTTATTCTGTGGTGTGTCGTGGCCTGTTTCACTCTCCGATGAGGGTGGGGCCGACTTGAGTGGCGATTAGGATAGACATGCACATACGGCTCTCAGAGCATTTATATTTTTGCTTGTGCTCGTAGGATCTTAAGGCCACACTGCACTTTAATTGAGACGCACATAGATCGTTCAATTTAGCCAAAATTTAAATCAATTCTTCCCGCTAATAGAACTTTCTGCTTAGGTGTGGTTTTTCATCGGCTTGCATTTCGTTTAGAATAATTTTTTAAATTCTGTCTAGCATCCCACATGGAGATTGCGAGGATTCACTGTAAGTCTTCTAACTGAGCATTCATCATAGTTTTCCGCGTGCACCGGCTTTTCCCGAATTCCTCTCTCTTGTTTTATAGCATAACTTTAAAGGAAATTGGGACTGGACGGTAGACGTGTATTTGTGCTCATCTAATTTTTCAGTGATCACCTCATTAAAATCGGAACTGCTAAATATAGCTGATCTTAAAGAACCCATAAAATCAAGAATTTCTGCGGGAGAGCAACCCGACCTTGAATGTTCTATTTTTCTAAGTGAGCGAGAGACGACACTTAAGGCTAGAGCCCAAATCTGAAATTTCAGCTCGCTAACAAGATTTTCTTTTCACCATTTAAAATTGACAAGATAATTGGTCAAACTCTTACGACCTTCACTGTGTGAGTTGGTAAACAAAATTTTGTATTGTGTTTGATCTGTGCGTAAAACTTAATACCTCACTAGTACTTAGATAAACATCCATACATCCCTTGATAATCTCTTGAATTCGAGAATGGAAAATTGTGGTAATTTCTGTTCGAACTCAGCGAACCCTTTTCTGACCACCACAAACTTTCCAGTCTCAAATGCTCTGAGCCACTCTTACTCAGAACCACCTTGGGTTCAGGGACACCTTCCCCTGGAATCCTCATCTTATAATGCTCTTCAAACTATTGACTCCTATTTTTCACAATCTGAAGGTGAAAAGAAGAACTCACAAAAAATGCCTCCAAAGAAGACCAATCCTGAAGATGACCTCAATGAAGATCCGATGCAAATGATTCTCGCAAGACTAGCTGCATCTGAGCAGCAGCAAAATTTGATGAGGGAACAACTAGAAAGAATGAATGCAGAGGAAGAACCACCAATGGAGGCTGCATACAATCCCGGGCAATATAGAGTCATAAATTACCTGCAGCCACCTCAGCCTGAGGTTCACCATGAACTGAAGCCACACTTCATGAATCAATTACCACAATTTCATGGTAATTCGGATGAAGAACCTTATGAATTCTTGCGTGCTTTGGATCTAGTATGTTCTAATCAGAGGCACCCACAAGTCAGCCATGACTACATTCGTCTCACTACATTACCTTTCGCCTTGAAGGGTAAGGCAGATTACTGGGTGAAAATTTTGGGAGTGACGGTGATCACCTATGATAGGTTGAAGAAGCTATGCAAAGGGACCTTAATTTTTTGGATATAAACCCGTGATTGACCCAACACAGATCTGAATGAAGGCAAAGAATCCATGTAGCCGACCCTACTTAATTGTGGGAAAAGGCTTTGTTGTTGTTAGTTATCTAACATAATATTGATTCAAAAAAAGAAATAATGGTTTTCACATCGAAACAAGGTAAAGTTGAAACGCGATGACATCGGAATAGGGAGACAATGCGGAGATCGAGGACAACAATGATGGGAGAAGGAGATAATGCGAAGGAAGCACCAGAAAGCATTAATGGATCCACTTGACAAACCATTTGTCAGTTTAGTCTAGTATAAGAATTCCTTTAAAATATTGTCAAGATTAAATAGCATTTGCCTTTCCATATCATTTTCTGGAAAATTACATGGGTCGTGTTTCTTGGGGTGGTGGGGCTTGAGAGTAGGGATGAAAACAATCGGATACAGATACAAACATAGGTGTTACCATATCCTTATCATTTTTAAAATTCGGATACGAAACAACGAATATCTCATGAATGTGTATAATATAAAATTATATCCTCAAAATGTTAGCCATGTGAGTCCGAGGCGAACCATTCCTACAATAAATATTATTGTAATGCTTGATTTATCAATAAAAGTTATTGATTATTTCCACTCCCTTTCTTAGATTAAATGAGTGAATACACTATAAGGTCCCTTTGTACAATTAGGGTTATGTACCATGACCACATTAATAATCATACAACTGTTGATTCAATAATTGAATCATAGAGGCGGGTGCTTGGATGAATATCTAAAGAGTTATACTGAGAACTCATTAAGCACTGTCAAATGATTGTTAAGAGATGATCTCCAGCCTGAGTAGTATATGCGAATCCTTTCTCATTATTCTAATATCTAACCATCCTCTTGATGCAGGTCCTCTGCATAGGAATAGAGATTTAGAGGTGTCAGATTTAGTTAAGTTAAAGAGTTGACTTAACAAGATCAAGATAACCAAAGTCCTATGGCGTATACTGTCAATATATAGGCACACATCCTCTGACCAGAGACAGAAGTGTTACTATATGTCTAAGTATGTACATTTGCCAGTCAAATAGGTTGATGACCTAACCAAGGTCTATACACCGGTGAGCTGGTGTGTATATGAGGGCATATGAGTAGTACGATCTCTCAAAGGGACCATACAGGTTCACTTGTGGGAAGATATGAGCTCACTCATGAGGTATTTGGACTAATCAAATTCTACACATGGTCGTCATACTTTGGAAGCATGACAAGAATTTGAAGGTATGATATATGCTTTTGGGAAGCAAATGATCAATATCAAATCCCAATGACTAAGAATGAGAAATTTGATGATGAAACCCCAAAGATGGCAGTGTAAAATTGATATATATCTTTTGGTTTGTCATAGGTCTTCCAGTATGTAGGATGTACATGTATTAGGAATATCTGAGGGTGATGTGATCATAAACGATTGTATAACTATGAAGCTTCCATTCCGAGGGAGTGATGAAACAGGTCTGGATTTTAGTGACTCCTCTCAGTAGAGAAGTCATCTGATCTTGGTCCAAGTGTTAGACACTGATCTGAATGAGATTCAGATGCAATGTGAAGATTAGATTTATGACCTTGATTTAAATCAAGCATCTATGAGAGGTCCATGAGATCTGTATTTGAGATAAGATCTCAATATCCAAGTCACTATACATGTAACGTACAATCACCCTGTCCTTATATCCAAGTATCTGTGGAGAAAGATCGTTATTCTTGAAAGAGATCAAGAATAATTTCATTATTGATTATATCTAAGCATTGAGAGATGGATAATTAAATGTGATTTAATTATCATGAATAATGTGAATTTAATTCATGTTATATACACGATGAATCTGCATTTCATCATCTTTATTCATTTATTTTAACTTAAAATCCCTTATAAAATACATGTATATATTGATAAATCCATATTCTTACTAACATGCATCTGTGTATAAATATTATACATTTATTACTATTTTAACCTAATATAAATAAATAGATAAAGGAAAAGTAAAGAAAATAGAAAACTGTATATATATGTAATAGATACAGGCTGACCCGAACCCCGAGAGAAGGTCAAGACTTGACCGGATCGATCAGGAATAAAGTAGTGGGATATAGGATCTTTTTCATAAAATCTAAAAAATTATATAAATACTTTCCATTTTTATTTTGAATTTATTCGTGTATATTTTTATAAAAATAGACTATTTTATTTGTCCATAAATTGACTTCAAAATAAATAATTTTCTTAATGAAAGTTGTAAATAAAAATTTTTTCTAAATATTAAAAATATTTTTTAAAATAAAATCATTTACAAATAAAAACAACCACACTGAGAAAACGCCATAAAGCGATAATTGAAAGACCAATTCTGGCTCCATATGATCTCGAATTGAATCAAACTCACTTCCATAGGTTATTTTAAATTAAATTATCTTTGAGATGTCAGTGGTTTCATAATTTTTGGAGATATCATTCGAAAGATGATTTTCTAGGCTGGTTTTGCAATTTTATCATTTATTTATTATATATATTTATCCATATTTATTTTCATACATAATGTATTTGTAAATGATTTTAAATATTTTTAATAAATATTTAAAATAAAAATAAAAATCGAAATAATTTTTTAACATAAAATAACATAATTCCCCTATTTAATTATGTATATAACACACCATATGCATATATTATATGTGTATAATTAATTTCCTTCAATAAACACATGAAAAAATTAAATAATTAAAATTTATTATTTAAATTAATAAAGTAATGAAAATAATTTATTTATTTATTTATGTGAATAATATACCATATGTATACAATTTAATTAATTCTTTAACTAACCCACAATTAGGGTGGCTCTTTAAAATTTTAATATTTATTATTATTATTGTAATGATTTCGAAATTTATTTCATTAATTCCACCATAAACCTCCTTCCTTATTTTTCTCTCCATTCCAAATTCATTTTTTTCTATTTATTTGGCTCCTCCTCCCTCATTCCAACTTGATCAACCCTATGTAAGAGGAGGCTAATCTACAAGAGCATTCTTCTCGTAGAAAGGTGTCCGGCTTCTGAACCGTCCGGTGACCACGAGTCGGCCTTCATCGAGGCCATCATGACATTATCTGCTCCCACGGTAAGATCCACATCGCTATATTTCTTGATCTTTCATCTAGATAATTTTAGGTTTAATTTCGTCTTTATTTCATTGTCCGTTTTTAATTTTAGATCTTAGCTTCTCATATATAATTCTTAATCGCAATTCGATATACCTCTGATTACCGATCTCACACCATTTTCTGATTCACCATTGCTTCACGTTCTACCTCACGTGATCCCTCACTTCCGATCATGTCTGGTGGCTGGAGACACAGTTCTAATCTTTCACCTCTGATGGAACCTCCTCACCCACTAATCCGTGTTTGATTTTTGTAGACCGAGTCGTCGTGATCGAGTCATTTTGTATGTGATTTTATTGCAGATACATGAAATAAATAAATAAATAACATTTACCACTTAAAAAATAAAAAATAAAAAAGGGGAATGGCATCCCGACCGCCCTGTCCTGCCACCCTGTTTAATTCTTTACAGTTTTTAGGAAAAATAAAGCCAGCAATTTTTGAGTTTATTTGACTTTTATAAATTGTAAAATTTTCTTGTCTATTCATTGTTTGATTTTTCTCCTATTTTTATTCATTTTCAAAATCTTATAAATTCAAAAAAAAACTCCTAAAAATCACTAAAAATACTAAAGATATATTAAACAACAAAAATATTTTATTTTAATTTTTTTGATCATTTTTATCGAATTTCATAAATCCAAAAAGTTGTATTTCTTTTATGTATAAATTTTCCCTGAAAATTATATTCTTGAAAAATTAAAATTATGCAAAACTAAAATCAATAAAAATATTAAAAATATAAAACATAAAAATTAAAAAAATAAAACTCTCACAAAATCCAAGATAGTTAGCATTTGAATTCTCTCTTTCTATTAATTGATTTTTAGATTATTAGAATAACCCTCGAAATTTGTAGCCTTCCTGAGTTCGATCATGTTGCTATACATGTTAGTTTAATAGTAATTTTCTCTTGCTACATTTTTATAATTGATTTCAGCTTGAGAATAAATAAATTTTTTTGTTGAGGAATATTTAGGTTGTGACGACGATCACATCTATATTTCATAAATAAAAAAACCCGAAATTCTTGACCAACAATGCATGAGAATGATAATCTAATATAACTAAATGTGATTTAATTATTATGGATATAAATAATGTGGATAGCATTATAGAATTATTCATCTATATTATAAATGTGATTTATAATCTAATAGAGAGAGACTAATTGTGATTTATATGTGTTGATTAATTATTGATGTGAATTGGATTCACATTGGATGATTAATTGAAAATATAATTATATTTTGTTTTGGGTTGTGAATGTCATTCACATAATTCCAATGGCATGATTGTAATCTTCACAAGATAATTATGAATTATTTTTGTGAGATAATCTTGAAAATTTCATGGGATAATGTAATCTCATGAATTGGAACGGGATTTACTTATTCCAAGTCAAGAAGGTGGACGACCACAATGTCCTAAAGGGATTTGATGGTCGTCCCCCCTTTTTAAGGGATGAGGCAACCTCTTCCTCCATTATCTCCAAGATTAAATGATTTAATTTCAAAATTAATTATATTGATTTATCAATATATATATATATATATTTATTTATTTAAATTAAATTCATTGGTGTTGTATTTTTATAATAAAATCACGTCTATTGAAATCAAAACAAGTCAATCTCATCCATTGATTTTCTGTTGTCCATGTATTGAGATCCATGGACTCCCAAAACCTATAAAAGAAGAGGCACCCCTTGCTTTTCGGATGATAACTTCGACAACAACTCTCTCTCTCTCTCTCTCTCTCTCATTTTCACGCAAATCCTTCTCCTTCTCCTTGAGTAGTTGTCCACTCCTCTCATAAAGAGGAGGTCGCCTTCATCGTCGCATCGCAACTGAACTGCCGCTTCAACGACTTTTGGGTCTTCATATTCTTTGGTGCATCTCGCTCGTGAAGAAGGTGTTCAATCTCATGAGACGATACCATAAGATCCATTGCTTAGACCAACAACTTGGATCACGAGAAGCACGCGACTCATCTTTGCGCTCGCAGGCGTCTCCTCTGATGGATCAGACTTGAGATGGGAGGTATCTTATCTTAGAGGTTCAATCGCAACCACTCTATAAGAGGTATTCCTATATCTACTATGTATTTATATTAAACAATTCAAGAAGAGTTCTTGGATCATGCGGTTTCGTCATTTATCTTTTTTAGATTTTGTTGTACCGAGCAACTAATGCGACTAGGCACTCTCGATCGTATATGATGGGATCCTCACGCTTTAGTTACATGCTTGACGATTATTTAATATCCTTCAAGTGGTATCAGATCCAGGTTGGAGGTTTTGGATGCGATCCATAAACTTGGGATGACTTGGGCTCATTAGGGTTTGTGAAAATTTTTATCGCATTTCATTCTCGCAGCCCTGTTTTGTGATTATTTTCAGTCCTATTTAAAATATTTAAACATGAAATTATCATTATATAATGTTTCCCAATAAATAACAAAAACATGGGATTTGAGTTTGCATGATTTGGAATTTGATTGCTCAAGATATGATCATTTTAATGATCATATATCCATTGTTTCGGGTATGACGAATCTTGAAACACCTAGAAATGTGTGTCAATAACTTGGGTTCTTTTATAAATCAAATTTTCAAACTTTAGAAACTTACTTAATATGATTTGGATTTAAAATGATTGAGATATGCTAATTTTCTTAAGTGAGGGTCACTGTTGGAAATTACATTGCTAATCAAGAACCTTGTTATTATCATTTATTTATTTTTTTGTGAAGTGAATGATTAATTTTCTGGAATAATTATAGATAAATATTTGAGAAATATTTGGTGATAATTTTATTCTTGAATGGCATTGTCTTAACCAATAATTAATTAGATGTCATCTAGTTCACAAATTGGTTACTCAATCTACTTTTTAACAAACAAAGTTGCTTGATTAAGATTGGAAATTTGATAGCAAATTCCCTTGTAATATAAATCAAAATGGTTTTGATTATTATTATATGGTATAACTTCGGTTGAAAAACCGATCATCATCTTAAGTACAAAGTGATCAATTTGCATTATCCAGACCCGAGGCGGATATGGTGTCTAGTAAAGGAGCGCTGGGGTAGCATGTTGCTCCGTGAGCGATGTATCTCACTCCCGTCAGTACTAGACATGACAATGGGTAGGGAAGGGATAATGCTTGAGAGATCATGATGTATTTTTCAATTATTAAAATTCAAATAATATATATTTTCGAGATAATACCATCCTTTCAATTAACAATCAAGTTTGTTGGTTGATTGATTTGGATTAATAATTGATTTAATATGATAAAATTAATTATATCTAATTTAAAACACTTTATTATGAATAGATGTGTATTTCCGTTGGAAGAATTAATTATATGAATGTGATTCATGATAATTAGTTATAATTTTAATATGAGGTGGAAGATCACATAAGTGACTTCCATGGTCTTCTGTTAAGGCGAAGAGTTCTGTCATCAGGGATTGTATGTAGGAGACTGATGGATCTCGAATTCATCACTCTAAATCTCATTTTCTAAGCTCAAATCCCTCAAAATCAACAACATATTTGCATCTATTCTGCGTAATTAGCATTCATGCACGTTTTCATAAGAATTGCATTTTAGCACTAATTTCTGCACAAAATAAGAAGCCAAAAATCCAAGCCAAAATGACCTATAAATAGCCTAAATTCCTAGATTTTTAACTCATTCATGCTAACTCCGAATAACACAAAACCACCTCCACTGTGTACACATCACTAACAAGATTAAATGAAAAATACAAAAAAATAACCAACCCAAATAAGTGGACCAAAAACCCAAACCCTAATTGCAGGATTTTCGGACTAAAACCCTCATGTCTTCCCCATCCAGTGTCCGTTTTGATTCTACTCACTTTTGAACTAATGTACATTCAATTACCTTCAATACAAGACCAAGTTCAAGTGAATCGTAGCTCATATGTGAAAGTTGGGTTTTGGGCCTCTTTTGTACATTGTATATTTTAGCTGATTTTTGACCTGATATTTTATATACATATTTCTTTTAACTAATAAAAATCCAAAAAAGATTAATGTGTAAATATTTACTCTCGATTTTACCATATTTTTTCGGATTTTATTTGATTTTAAAATTAAAAAAAATAATAAAACCCAAAAATCATGGTATTCTATGTACATGGGATAACCCAAAAACTCACTTTGCGCAATTGATCGATTTTGGCTTTGATGTCTTCATAAAAGTTGTAGATCTCATCGAGATGAGCAATTTGTGTGAAGAAACTTTTTCGATCCAAGGTCATTTGCTATTTGTTTTGAATTTTACAAAATATTTTATTTCGGAATTTTCTGGTGCTGACACGTGGCAGCACCAGGTGCAGCCACGTGTCAGCCAATTTTGGCTGATTTATATTCATTAAAAAATCAATAAAGACGACGCACGTGCATCGCGCGTGCTCCCTTTGTCTTCCCCTTGCCCTCCACATGTCGTCCGCCTGGCCGTCCGATCTCGGCCGATCGGACGGCCCTAGCGGTCGTCTTCCACCTCCCGCCTCCTTTCCCAATCGGGAACTCCGTCGCATCCCGCATATCTCGTGGCCACCATCATCGCCGCCTCGCGCGTATCTCGCCCTCCTCCATCTCCGAGATCCTTTCTCATCAAATCCTCCTTCGTCCTGCGATTCCCCACGATCTCGCTCCACCTCTCCGATCTCCCCAAATCAATCAAACACCCGACACCCAAATCCCCGATTATTGCCATCTCCGGTGATGCACCTCGATCCTATTTAAACCATAGCCGCCCCCTCTGCTCCGACATCCGCCAATTGCACTAAAGATAAGAGCGTGTAGTGGTGACAGCATCTGCTCGCCCGCATCTCCGGTGAGATCCGGCCTCCCCAGCAGCTGTCGCAGCATAGCCGAACTCCTTTTCGAGTCGTTGCCCGCTCCGACCTCGATCATTGAGTCCAGGTACTCTCCACCTCCTCACCTCATTCCTCCTTCTCCCTCTCTCCCGCTCTCTCTCTCTCCACCGACTACCACCGTACGCTCCTCCACCCTCTCCATCTCTGCCCGAGCATCTACACCTCCGCCTACTCCGCCTCGACTCATCTCCACCACCGTCGACGTTTATCCCCGTCGTCTTCTTCAACAACCACCGGAGCTATGGTCGACATCGACTCGTTTCACCTCCCATGCCTCCGCAACACCGTATCTCCACCGACTCTCCAGCAGACTCACCGTCCTTCGATGACTACGCCAACTCTAGGAGCTACACCGGCCTTCCTCCTCCGTCGGGTCCCTCCTCCTTGGACGCTGCAAAGCTCCACCCAGTGCTCCAGCCCCCTCGTCACCAGCTGGGTCCAACCCGAGACCCCCACATGTGCTTCGCACGTGCACGGGGGGACGTCATCAGCCCCTTCATCCCCAGGGGTCACGTGCTTTGCACGTAACTGATAAGACGCAAAATCGGCCCTTTAATAATGTGTTTTTAGCACTTGGAATTGTCGTAGCAGTCGGTCCAATTTGGGCTCATCAAAAACCATCTTATTGATATATTTCAAATAAGAATGAGATGGTCGAGATTTTTATTTTACTTGGTAAGATACCAAGGTCGAACTCAGGGACACGAGCCTCTCTCGTATTAATCGGATTTTTATCTACTTAATTAAGTGTTGAATTGAAACACATATATATAGGTCAAATTTATGCAAAGACACAACAATGCAATAACAATAAAGTAAACACGCATTTTTCTATCAATTTTTATCAAGCAAATGAATGCCATGTAATGCAATGAAAATATGCCCTAGGTGAAAATAATGAGCAAAATTAAATAAGAGTTAATTTCAAGTTTAATTAAAGAGGCAGATGTGATGAACAATTTTAAGGCATCAGTTCAAGCTCGAATAGACACAAGGCTACTACATAATACTTAAAAAATCATTGTATCCAAAACAATAATTAAGCATGCCATTTGAAAGTTCATCAAACCAGCTTTAAAACAAAACTGAAATCATCTCAATCGGATGTACGTAGCTCAAGATATGCTAGAATGAAAACAAGGGCATAACTGAAAAGAAACATGAAAAGATAACAACAAAAAGGTCCCTGGAAAGGACTAAAATGCAAAAGAAATAAATGTGAGGCCTTCCCTGTAAATAAACCACACGCGTAGGGGCATATTTGCAATTATATAAACCCGCAAGGTATAAGTGCAAATAACCCCAGACGCACGTGATTAGCATGTGTAGACAGGACCCTTCTGCAAATGTGGAGAAGTCAGAGGGCGTCTCGGCAAAATTCCCAGATAGCACGTGCACAACACGTGCTATTCAGGCTCGGAAGGAGGCTCGGGGTCTCCAGAGGCTCGATGAAGCTTCGGCTAGGCTCGGGCGTTGGCTTGGGCTCGCTGCAGGCTCGGAGAAGGCACGGAGCATCCCAACCTGGAGGCTCGGTATCTGAGGCTCGGTGCTGCTATGGCGATGACACGTGGCCGAAGATGGGCCATCCGATGTTGTGATCGGATGGATGCAATGAGCTCCTGGCTAGACGACGTGGCTGCGTTAAGTCCGTCGGATCGAGATGATCCAACGGACTATTGACATTGAGGGCGTGGCCTCATCGGGGCCGTTGGATGGTCGCTGAGATGAGACCATCCAATGGTAACTGTGCGTCGTCCTCCACCTTTGGCTAGCGGCAAATATCGAGCTCCGGTGAGGGAGCCCCGCCTCCGCCACTCTTCTTTAATGCCGGTGGAGCTCGCCTGAAGCTTTTGGAGGATTGTCGATGAAGCTCAGGCGATGGTCGAGCGCTTGGCGCATCTTAAAGCGTCTGGTGAAGCACGGAGGCCGGAGGCAAGCTTGGCGAAGAAGCTCCGACGACGTATTCCGATCATTGAGAGGATGATCACCTGCAACGTTAGTTCGATAGCCGAAGCACGTGGAGTAAGTGCGTGAGTGGAGTGAGAGCTCGACGAGCGGAGAAGGCGAGAGCTCGGAGCTCCTCCGTCGTGGGTGGCGAAGGAGATGGGTCGGCAGGTGACGAGGTCTGGAGGAGCTGAGAAGGTGATCGAGAAGGGGTGCGCGTGAAAGGGGGTTGTGAGTCGAAGCTTGGGGGGTGTTAATGGAGGTCGAAAGCAAACGAAGCAGCCCAGAAAATCAAAGGAAATTAAGAAAAAAATGCAAGAGAGGAGGAAGAGAACTTACCGGAGGTTTGGCGGAGTGGGGCCTGTACTCGAGGTCATCGGAGGACCTCGGGGTCATCGCTGGACTCCCTCGGCGATGGGGAGCAGCTTGGCGGAGGCGAAGCTCCGCAAGCCTGGCCAACCATGGCCAGGGGTCGACACCGGGGCAGACCTTCGTCTTCGCGCTCCTCGCCGCCCCCTCGCTGTCACCGGGGGGGCGGGGGCTTGCTGGGAGGTTACCCACGTACAGGTGGACGAGGTGTAACGGTGAGGGAGGCGGCGTATTTGAAGAAGACACCGGCGTTTTTGGTGGTGGTCGACGTGGGTTTTGAGGGAGTTGTGGGTTGAGTGGAGAGGCTCTCGAGGGTAGTGGAGATGCTACGCGGGGTAGAGGGATGATGGGGGAAGACCAGGAGGTGGTTGGCGATGGGCGAAGTCGTCGAAGATGGCAGAAGAAATGGGAAGGGTGGACGGATTGCGCGAGGTGGAGATCGTGGGGAAGAGGAGGTTCTGGAGGTTGACGACGGTCTTCTGACCGTTGGATCTGGAGATCCAACGGTGGAGAGTATTGCGCAAAGGAGCGGTGTGGATCAGATCGAGGGCGGAGTGATCAGATAGCTGCAGAGCAGCCACGTGTCATGACGAGGGAGAGGCGCTAAATGATGGCTTGGATTAGACGTTAGGGTTAATCGAGCGGCAGAGGAAAGAGGCGGAAGCAGCGGTTGAGATGGAAAGGCAGGGATGTGATCAAGCGGTCTATGAGTCGCCACGTGGCATGCTCTGCGCGAGGCGCTAACGTGCGGCGTTGATTAAGGGCGGGAGATGATCGGACGGCAGGGAAAATAGGCGAATCGTGGAGAAGGATCAACCGTTGGATCTGAAGGAGATCCAATGGCCAGGAGCGCGGGCGGATGCTGCAAGAATGAGCGGGCCACGTGGCTCACCCAGATTGGGCCACGTGGCCCAATCAGATTATTCAGAGAGTAATTTTGATTTTTGAAGGTTTATATGGCCGAACTTGAGAAAACTCAAAACATGAAAGTTGTAGATCTTGACGATATCTACAAGTTTCATGTTGGCCAAAACTGGAGATGAAGTCAAACAAAGACCCGGAATATTTTTGAGGGTACCTTTAAGTCTAAAAATACCACGCATTTTTATTTTGCCATTTTTTTGTGGTTTTTAATTTATTTAGGACTCTGTTAATTACAGGACATTAACTGGGTTTTATTGACACTAAGCTTAAGTAAGGGGGTTAATAATGGGAAATTATGATGATGAAATCGAGTTTCATCACCCACCTATACTTAAACCATGCTCATCCTCGAGCATCAAAGAGAATGACTAAGTTGGATTAACCCCCTTGTGCATGTGAATACAAGATCCAATCTGCTCAAGTCGGCTCAATTTTAGAGGTCCAAAATTCTCGAGTTCAACCCAGCTTTAATCAAGAGGTATCCAATTCCTCTAATTCTCTAGACTCTCTCTGATATACATATAATCTAAAGGATATGACATTTAGTGTTGACCGCAATTCTGAGAGTAGAGTCAAATCTTCACCCAAAGTCTTGGTCCAAGAAATTCTCCTAAGGACCCAATACTCAACACTAGGGAATAAATCCAATCTTGCATCCAATCCACCGTCTCTTTAGTTGTCAGACTTAAAAGTGTAGATGGAAGGCCAGTTGATGGAGGGCATAGGATTGTGTCATTTCTTCTCTCCTTCTCATTGGAACAAGGATTCTCTCTAGTGCCTTTTACGCAACACATTTTTTTGGTGTTGATCAGTGCGTCCGTCAAGAGAAGTTGGAGTCGTCTGCACTTGTTTTCCTGGGAATACACCGGGGTGTGTCTCTTTTGAGTACCTATCGTACCTTCGACACCCAGACTTGTAGCATTTACGATGCAGAGCCCTTTTTTGATGCAAGCCCGACTCCTGGTCCTAATAGCGGTGGTCCAAGTGGACACTTTGAAAAGTTTGGGATCGCTCGCCTTTGGTGGAAGCTCTTTAATATTTGACTTTGTGGAATGAGAGCTTTTCTTTGAATTTCATTGTCTTGTATAATTTTTTGGCTAGCTCCACTGCTTTTACCAAGAGTTGGCGCACACTGATCAACATTTTTTATTTATATTTCACACCCAGGCACTTAGGTCAATATCAAGAGATTAGTATAAGAACCAAGTTCTCATACTGGCTAAATTGCTGACACTCAGGTTTCATGAATCCTTCAAAGATTTTATCCCATCCTCGAGCATCATTAGACCAAATCCAGACTCGAATCTCTCATCCCAATTCCTCAGGTGAAAAGTCAACTCATCTCAATCAAAAACCGCAGTCGTGCATGTGATATGCTGATCACATTCTTTTTGTCTGAGACTAAGCATGGAATATAGCATGCAAATCTAGAGACCTAGGGAAATGTGGATGATTAAGTCTGTGACCCTGATGGCTAAGGCTGGTTAACCTAAAATCTCAAAGACCTCATGAATCAAGCTTCCTTGAACATTTCAGATCCTGGGTGAAAGTGTAAGTGTAGAGGTTTAATCCAACTCCTTCATTCAAAAACATTGTTTTTTTAATTTTTTTCTCATTTTTATGGGTTTTAGTTTAAAGTTAAAACACAGGTTAGACTCAACTTTCCTTGATAAAAGATTTTCAAAACCTTGTCACACAAATAAAAGATTTTCAAAACATTTTCAAAAGATTTTTCAAAACAAGATAATCTCATTTTTTAAAATCATTTTCAAAAATATTTTTATCAAAAATAGTGTAACATAGTATCGAAAAGCCGTGAAATCATTTGAGTTCTCTTAGTCCAAAGAATTTTACTTTACCCAAAAAGTTTTAAATTTTTCAAATTTTTCAGATTATAGCTAAAGTAAGTAAATTGTATATACGGTATACCCCCCTATCCTTAAACTTTGCTATGTCCTCATAGCACTAGATGATACAAGTCCATAGTTCCATTTAAGTATAGAGAAATATACGGGATCTAAGAGGGGCTCCCCCTATACTTAGGTTAGAAATAACCTAAGTATAAAGGCAAGGAAAGATGAGTAGAGAAATCACAGGGACTCGGGTCCCCCCTATACTTAGGCTGAGATTAGCCTAAGTATGAAGATGGAAATTGATGTTGGGAGGGTCCCAAGGGGAACGAAGAAGAAGGATGGATTCACAAATGAGCGGATGAATCTTCGGAGATGAAATGGAGGGACTAAGGTTTTGGGTTGTGTAACGGAGCAAACAAGGCTCAATCAAGCAAGCAAGACCCTTAAATTCACCAACTCACACATGAAACCAACCGAAGTTGGTTGATTATCTGGTCGGTTTTATTGGTAATAAAACATTAGATAATTACGCGGAGAAAAAGTGAAGTGAAAACCAATGCGTAACCGAGGGTGTTGCTCTCCCAAAACCGATTTTTACTCCATTTTTGGTTGACTTGCAATTAACAGTCCCAATTTTATTTTTAGGTTATCACTGAATTATGGTTAGCACATAAATCAAGAAATCATCGTCTACCGTTCATTCCATTTTCCATTAATCCTTGGTGATCAAGCTAGGAAATGAAAGCTGAGAAAAACATGTATTCAATAAAAACCGCGATCTAAGCTAAGCGATAAATCATGCAGTGATTTGACGATAAATCCGTGAAAAACTGGGGCCGTTTTGAAAACCAAATTCAACATGTATGCAAGTCGAAAAAGCCACACCTAATCATGCATCTATTAGCGTTGATTGATTTTCATTAATTTTAGCTAAGTGATGCGAGATTATGTGCGTATATAATTTAGTATGTCCTACCTACGAGCAAGCACGTAAAAGATAAAAAATGGAAGACCGCTCAAAGAGCCGCGTGCCTGGTCCTAAGTCGACACTCAAGTGGGGACGATCCCCACACAACCACGATCGTTCGATTACAATCGCGAGTCTTCGATCGAAGACCGCTGTAAAAGACGAATTATTACAAGCAAAAATAAAATGCGACACATTTTTTCTTTCTTCCCTATTTGCTCAATGTATGTTTTGCGGCTCCTCGCAGTGGGAAGCGTCCTGCTCCTCGCCTCCTTGATCCATCAAGGACCCTGCCACAAAAACAATGGTTAAAGATCGATAGAGAAGAAAAATTTTACAATGCAAAATGAATTGACAAATTGACCTATAAAAAAGATACACTTAATTAAATAAACAAAAAAATCCAAAAAAAAATAAAAGAAATGAGCCGTGTCCCCGGCAACGGCGCCATTTGATAAGACGCAAAATCGGCCCTTTAATAATGTGTTTTTAGCACTTGGAATTGCCGTAGCAGTCGGGCCAATTTGGGCTCATCAAAAACCATCTTATTGATATATTTTAAATAAGAATGAGATGGTCGAGATTTTTATTTTACTTGGTAAGATACCAAGGTCGAACTCAGGGTCACGAGCCTCTCTCGTATTAATCGGATTTTTATCTACTTAATTAAGTGTTGAATTGAAACACATATATATAGGTCAAATTTATGCAAAGACACAACAATGCAATAACAATAAAGTAAACATGCATTTTTTTATCAATTTTTAGCAAGCAAATGAATGCCATGTAATGCAATGAAAATATGCCCTAGGTGAAAATAATGAGCAAAATTAAATAAGAGTTAATTTCAAGTTTAATTAAAGAGGCAGATGTAATGAACAATTTTAAGGCATCAGTTCAGGCTCGAATAGACACAAGGCTACTACATAATACTTAAAAAATCATTGTGTCCAAAACAATAATCAAGCATTCCATTTGAAAGATCATCAAACCAGCTTTAAAACGAAACTGAAATCATCTCAATCGGATGTACGTAGCTCAAGATATGCTAGAATGAAAACAAGGGCATAATTGAAAAGAAACATGAAAAGATAACTACAAAAAGGTCCCTGGAAAGGACTAAAATGCAAAAGAAATAAATGCGAGGCCTTCCCTATAAATAAACCACACGCGTAGGGGCATATTTGCAATTATATAAACCCGCAAGGGTATAAGTGCAAATAACCCCAAATGCGCGTGGTTCGCATGTGTAGACAGGACCCTTCTGCAAATGTGGAGAAGTCAGAGGGCGTCTCTGCAAAATTCCCAGATAGCACGTGCGCAACACGTGCTATTCAGGCTCGGAAGGAGGCTCGGGGTCGGCAGAGGCTCGATGAAGCTTCGGCTAGGCTCGGGCGTTGGCTTGGGCTCGCTGCAGGCTCGGAGAAGGCACGAAGCATCCAAGCCTGGAGGCTCGGTGGCTGAGGCTCGGTGCTGCTATGGCGATGACACGTGGCCGAAGATGGGCCATCCGATTGTTGTGATCGGATGGATGTTGTGAGTTTCTGGCTAGACGACGTGGCTGCGTTAAGTCCGTCGGATCGAGATGATCCAACGGACTATTGACATTGATGGCGTGGCCTCATCGGGGCCGTTAGATGGTCGCTGAGATGAGACCATCCAACGGTAACTGTGCGTCGTCCTCCACCTTTGGCTGGCGGTGAATATCGAGCTCCGGCGAGGGAGCCCCGCCTCCGCCACTCTTCTTTGGCGCCGGTGGAGCTCGCCTGAAGCTTCTGGAGGATTGTCGATGAAGCTCAGTCGATGGTCGAGTGCTTGGCGCATCTTAAAGCGTCTGGTGAAGCACGGAGGCCGGAGGCAAGCTTGGCGAAGAAGCTCCGGCGACGTATTCCAATCATTGAGAGGATGATCACTTGCAACGTTAGTTCGATAGCCGAAGCACGTGGAGTGAGTGTGTGAGTGGAGTGAGAGCTCGACGAGCAGAGAAGGCGAGAGCTCGGAGCTCCTCCGCCGTGGGTGGCGAAGGAGATGGGTCGACAGGTGACGAGGTCTGGAGGAGCTGAGAAGGTGATCGAGAAGGGGTGCGCGTGAAAGGGGGTTGTGAGTCGAAGTTTGGGGGTGTTAATGGAGGTCGAAAGCGAATGAAGCAGCCCAGAAAATCAAAGGAAATTAAGAAAAAAATGCAAGAGAGGAGGAAGAGAACTTACCGGAGGTTTGGCGGAGTGGGGCTTGTGCTCGAGGTCATCGGAGGACCTCGGGGTCATCGCTGGACTCCCTCGGCGACGGGGAGCAGCTTGGCGAAGGCGAAGCTCCGCAAGCCTGGCCAACCATGGCCAAGGGTCGACACCGGGGCAGACCTTCGTCTTCGCGCTCCTCGCCGCCCCCTCGCTGTCACCGGGGGGCGGGGGCTTGCTGGGAGGTTACCCACGTACAAGTGGACGAGGTGTAACGGTGAGGGAGGCAGCGTATTTGAAGAAGACACCGGCGGTTTTGGTGGTGGTCGATGTGGGTTTTGAGGGAGTTGTGGGTTGACTGGAGAGGCTCTCGAGGGTAGTGGAGATGCTGCGCGGGGTAGAGGGATGTTGGGGGAAGACTAGGAGGTGGTTGGCGATGGGCGAAGTCGTCGGAGATGGTAGGAGAAATGGGAAGGGTGGACGGGTTGCGCGAGGTGGAGATCGTGGGGAAGAGGAGGCTCTGGAGGTTGACGACGGTCTTCTGACCGGTGGATCTGGAGATCCAACGGTGGAGAGTATTGCGCAAAGGAGCGGTGTGGATCAGATCGAGGGCGGAGTGATCAGATGGCTGCAGAGCAGCCACGTGTCATGACGAGGGCGAGGCGCTAAAGGATGGCTTGGATTAGACGTTAGGGTTAATAGAGCGGCAGAGGAAAGAGGCGGAAGCAGCGATTGAGATGGAAAGGCAGGGATGTGATCAAGCGGTCTATGAGTCGCCACGTGGCGCGCTCTACGCGAGGCGCTAACGTGCGACGTTGATTAAGGGCGGGAGATGATCGGACGGCAGGGAAAATAAGCGGATCGTGGAGAAGGATCAACCATTGGATCTGAAGGAGATCCAATGGCCTGGAGCGCGGAAGGATGCTGCAAGAATGAGCGGGCCACATGGCTCACCCAGATTGGGCCACGTGGCCCAATCAGATTATTCAGAGAGTAATTTTGATTTTTGAAGGTTTATATGGCCGAATTTGAGAAAACTCAAAACATGAAAGTTGTAGATCTTGACGAGATCTACAAGTTTCATTTGGCCAAAACGGAGATGAAGTCAAACAAAGACCCGGAATATTTTTGAGGGTACCTTTAAGTTTAAAAATACCACGCATTTTTATTTTGCCATTTTTTGTGGTTTTTAATTTATTTAGGACTCTGTTAATTACAGGACATTAACTAGGTTTTATTGACACTAAGCTTAAGCAAGGGGGTTAATAATAGGAAATTATGATGATGAAATCGAGTTTCATCAGTGACCCGCTGGGTCATTTACCGAAGCTCCCTCGAAGACCTCTGAATTGCTCATCGCTCCAGCCAATCATGTCATGTGCTTGTCACGTGACCTGCTTGACAATTTGCATACTTGACCCTGGTGTTCTTAGTAATTGCAAGTAGGTCCCCCTTCATATTTATCATATTTATTTATTGCAGATATACCCCTACCTTTCTTTGTAGTTTTGAACCTCTTCATTGCACTATTTTATTATCAAAAAATAGCATGATGTTTGTCATTTAATTCTCTAGACTTTGGCATATTGTGGATAATTTTATGATCATCGGTTAATTAATAATTAATTATTTTGTGGAAATTTGCATATTTTGCCCATTTCTTGCTCTGAAATTTGTATTTGATTAATCGTCGCTCTAAAAAACCCCTAAAAACCACATATTGTAGAGTTATGTGCCTGATATTGTACCCAAAAAGAATTGCATTTGCATGCATAGTTTGCTCTGTAAAAATCATTTTGCATATTTCAGTATTTGATTTTTAATAGGTATTAGATCTCGCATTTTCGAGGTTTAGGATTTTTCTAATATCCATTACCTAATGATAGATCTTAGATAATTTTATTCCTTGAAAACAAATAGGTTTAATATTTATTATAATTAAATATTGAAATTCACTCTGTTTGCCCTTAAAAATTCATAAAAAATCATATTGCATCCAAAAATTCCAAAAAAATTAAAGTGTATTCATTTCATCATATTTTACATAGCGGCCAAGTTTCGTATTTTTTGGACATCGTTTGAATGAAATTTTTATTTTAGTCTCTAAAATAGGCCAAAATTGCATATTTCACCTTTTGTTGCATTAAAAATAAAAAAACGCTTCGAAAACTGCGCATAAATTTTGATAGACATAATTCTAGGTTGTTCCTTTGCCTCCTTGTGTTCGACGTTGGGACTTGCCCAAGTAAAATAAACATAAAATAACGAGACTGAAAATTAAATAAATTATTTGTGGTTATTCTCTTGACCGATTCCGATTACCGCCTACAATGCACGACAACTCATTTTTAACACGAACGATAAATAAGAACGTCTTCTTAACAAGCGCATTTTCGGATTCGTCAGATGGCGCCGTTTCCGGGAGGCAAACGTCTTAGAATTTTTGTCTTAAATATTTTCGTTCGGTTTTCCGCATTCGGGTAGTCTGACCCTCGAATTGTTCATTGTAAATTCCATTTATTTTCCTGCATTTATTTTCAGCATTTATTTTTCTTGTCTATTTTATCATTTTTAAGTCACTCTCTTACATTATCTCTCTTATTTTCTTGCGAGATACACGACATATGTGGAGCGGTTTTTCAAGAAACCGAAGCATCTTCACCGACCTCCTAAAATCCACAATTAATTTAAGATCGAGTCGAGTCGTGAGAGAGCGTACAGTCTATATTTTTAATTCCTGCAATTTTGAAATTTATGTAATGAATTGCTTATTTACAGCGGTGTCCGTTTGGACTCTCGCGTGTGTAACAAGACCTCTAACTTTTTCTATGGTGTGTCGTGGCTTGTTTCACTCTCCGATGAGGGTAGGGCCCGACTTGAGTGGCGATTAGAATAGACTTGCACATACAGCTCTCAGAGCATTTCAATTTTTTATTGTACTCGTAGGATTAAGCCACACTGCACTATTAATTGAGACGCACATAGATTGTTCAATTTAGCAAAAATTTAACTCGTTTCTTCCCCGCTAATAGAACTTTCTACTTAGGTGTGGTTTTTCGTCGGATTACATTCATTTCGAATAATATTTCCATTTCTGTCTAGCATCCCATATGGATATTGCGAGGATTCACTGTAAGTCTTCTAACTAAGCATACATCATAGTTTTCACATGCATCGGCTTTTCCCGAATTTCTCCCTCCTGTTTTGTCACATAAATTTAAAGGAAATTGGGACTGGACGGTAGATGTGTATTTCTGTTCACTTAATTTCTTCAGTGATCACCTAATTAAAACTGGGACTGCTAAATATAGTCGATTTAAAGAACCCATAAAATCAAGAATTCTTGCGGGAGAGAACTCCGACATTATTTGTCTTTATCTTGCAGCAAGAAGAGAGACGCACACTAGGATAGAGCCAAGCCAAGATTTTCATATAGACTACTGATTTTAAAAACGATTAGCTACTTCTCAGTGAAGAATACGGGTAGCCGGTAAACGGTCTGGACTTCCTTAGCAGAGTGAATGGTTTAAAGGACACTACGTAAGGCTCCGTCCTTAAGTAACACGGGTAGCCGTTTTACGGTCCATACTTACAGCTATACTGGCTGAAAGTTGATGCAACTAGTCGTACTATCTCGGGACAGTCTTTAAGAAAATTTCGGCACCCAATATCTAGTTAAACGGTTTGCGAGATTTGAATTCTCACCAATTAAAAATCAACAAGATAACTAGCCGAACTCTTACCGCCTTCACTAAGTGAGTTGGTGAAACAAAATTTTGAATTGTGTTTGATTTGTGCGTAAAACTTAATTGATCATCGAATACCGCACACTTGTGCCTAGATCATGAACCGTACACCTCTTGTTAATCATTTGCAATCAAGAATGGAAGATTGTGGTAATTCTTATTCGGACTCCGCGAACCCTTTTCTGACCGCCACAAACTTTTCAGACTCAACAGTTCAGAGGCACTCTTACTCAGAACCACCTTGGGTTCAAGGACACCTCTCCCTTGAATCTTCCTCTTATGATCCTTTCAAAACTATTGACTCTGATTTTTCACAATATGAAGGTGAAAAGAAGCACTCACAAAAGATGCCTCAAAGAAGAGCAATCATGAAGATGAACTCAATGAAGATCCAATGCAAATGGTTCTTGCGAGACTAGCCGCGTCGGAGCAGCAACAAAATTTAATAAGGGAACAGCTAGAACGGTTGAATGCAGAGGGAGAACAACCAATAGAAGCTACATACAATCCCGGGCAATACAGAGTTAGAAATTACTTGCAGCTACCTCAGCCAGAGGTTCACCATGAACTGAAGCCGCACTTCCTGAGTCAATTACCACAATTTAATGGTAATGCAAATGAAGAACCATATGAATTTTTGTGTGATTTGAAGCTGGTATGTTCTAATCAGAGGCACCCACAAGTCAGCCAGGATTACATTCGTCTCACTATACTACCTTTCTCCTTGAAAGGTAAGGTAGATTACGGGGTGAAAAACTTAAGGGTGACGGTGACTACTTATGATAGGTTCAAAAACCTATTCCTGAAGAAATTCTACCCTTTGAGTCAAACCAATCAAATGAGAACTCGCATCACCAGTTTCTCTCAGATGCCTAATGAACCACTCTGTGGTGCATGGGATAGATTCAAAGATCTGCTGCAGAAATGTCCCTGTCATGACCTGGATAATAACATCCTAGTACAGTCACTCTATTCTGGACTCAACTACGAGACTCAGGGTTTAGTCAACGCTGCCTATGGAGGAAATTACACATCCCGAGGAGCTGAAACCGTCTGAAAAATACTGGAGCAGATGGCAGAGACAAGTCGTTCACAAATC